>APFE030953708.1:16323-36384 GCA_000404065.3 Pinus taeda | reverse complement strand
ACATTTTTTTTTTTTTTTCCATTTGATGCCTCAAAATGCTCCTAAAATGTTTCAGACCCCAATTTCCCAAACTAGGCCATAGTGGTAATTATGGTCTTGTGAGTCGATTCCTCATTTTTTTCCACTTTAAAGGCATCAAGATGGATGAAAAATAATATAATGATCCAATCGAGATCATAGACTCATTTATTTTTCTCACGTGTTGGTTTTTTCTCTCCAAGTTAGTAGCTAGATTAGGATATAATGTCCTAAGGTATAGACTCTATGTGTTTTAGTTGGACTTCTCTTCTTTTGGTGTGTGGATATTGAAAAAAATTGGTTCTGGCATTGGTATAATTTCTCAAGTGGCAAAATGGGGCAAACCAAAACCTGTTAAATTGTACTACTTTGTTGATTTAATAGAAATTAACTTTACCAAAAGAACAAGATGTTTCTATTTTTTGCTATGCTTGAAACACATTTCATTGCCCAATATTAGCATATTCGAGTGCAACTGGATGAAAAGTGTATTGGAAAATAATGTTGGAGGAATGGAGAAATGTACGAAATGATTGAGAAAGAACTTAGTGGCTCAGGTGATATACTCAAGGCTCGAGAAAAGCTCACCAACACTACAAAGAGAACCAATTAACATTCCCAATTTGAGTTGGATGCAGATAAGAATCATAAACAAAAAAACTTGGGAGGGTCTAAACAAATAAGAAAGAGTATGAAATCATAAAATTAACCAAAAATATTAAATTTAATCTTGGAAAAGGATCATCACCACTTTTTCACCTATAAACATCATCATATTTCAATAGCTCTTTACTTCTATAATTGGAGAAAGGTAAGAAAAAAAAGGCCATATTTCCTCTATGATTACATATGAAGCTCATAGACTAATGAAATTATGCCCATAACAACAAAACATATGAGCTTGCTCCATGCTAATAGCCCTCATCATCCACTAGTGTATCCTCATAACTCATGCACACTTGAGCACATACATTAATCTACTCAAGGCACATTGGGAAAGTCCTTGTCCTAGAGAATGACACTCCACATAGTATTTGTTTTCCTCAACGTTGATGTGATGAGGATCTTATTTTAGTTGATAAGGGATTTTACCACTCTAAGACCATAGGATATCCTAGTTTTCTTTATCAACCCCTTCATCAACCAACCTATCCACCAACCCATTGACTTTCCTTTACACAGTGCATGAGATATTCGTTGAGATGGATTTACCAAGTTGTTCGATTTCTATTATCCATAACAAAATATGAAAATTTTAATATATTTTATTTGGCTTCATGGTATGCACGATCCTAATGGGAACAAGGATGAGAAGTAGGGAATATCCATCAATGATGGGGTAGGGAATCTTCATTAATGATGAGACTACCAAATCCAAATTGGCTTGCTAGTTGTATTCTTTTCATTACCACAACTAGCTCAGCTCCAATGTTGGTATTTTATCAAAATGAAATACAAATATAAATAGGATGGTTGTTGATGAATCCCAAAACACTCCTCGTACTCCTAAGGGTCTTGAGTTTCACTTAGATGTCCCATGAAAGTTGAGCTTGGTGAACTAAGGGGAGGAAAAGACCATGTTTCTCTAGATAGAGATTTTGGATAAGGTTTAAGCATGCTAAAATGTAGATGCATTGCTCGAGCTTCCATGCAGAGAAAATGATTCTCTTATCTTGAGGGTTATTTGCCTCCTCCAACCATGAAACAATTGCAATGGATTCATGAATTTGGTTTAGACTCCTCTTCTTGGACACTATTGTTTGAATATGACTTTTTGAAATTGTCAAGAACAAAGGTCCAAAAAATATTGAAGCTTTAATTAAAATCTAATTTCCATAAAATGAGGATCTCCAATTTTCTAAGAATTTTAACAATATCATTCTTGTGTTAATTATATTGTGTAAAATGCCTATAACCTTTGTCCCATCACACATATGTAGTAAATATAGTTCTCAATATAATATAAAAATACAATGCCATATTATATATATATATATATATATATATAAATATAATATATATATAATATATATATATTATATATAATATATTTATTTAATATAAACACTTTGATTATAAGTTTTCCACTTTATATAGTATATATACATATAATATATATTATATATTCCTTTATCTTATTAATATTAAACACTTTATGATTAATAGTTTCAAACTTTTCAAAAATCAAAATAGTAAAAGAAAATAAATTATATCATTATACAATGTTTTATTGATAATACTAAACATAAAACATATTTTGTTTTTTTTTTTTGTGAAATAAGCTTTTGTATTAACAGAGAGTAAATATGTTACAAAACTTCTGCTGCGGCAGATTTTAGGGTTGCTTAACAGCTAGCCTGGCTACTAGTAGGGGATACATTGGCAACTTAAAAGATTAAACAGGCACACTACACAGGGTGTCCGAGAAGTAACTGCATGACAAACAAAACTGATACCTCGATCTGAGTACATAGCAGCATAAACAAAAGAAGAGATATGAGTACATAGCATCATGAAAAAAAGAAGGGACTGGGACGCGACCGGAAAAAGGAGGACAGTGAAAGCAGCCATCAGCGGTGGGTTGACCCCTGCTTCGGCGGGTTGCTTGGAGGGATGCCAGAGGTCTCACCAGTGGTACCTTCAGTGCTTACCACGTTCCTCATGAGCTTGATTAGCATGGTTAGCTTTTTGCTGATGGTGTCTGCTTGCTGGTCCAGGGAGGAGAGCTTAAACTCTATGCTCTCCACCACACACATATGGTCGTGTTCCATAGCGTCCATCTGGCGTTTGAGGTTCTTCACCCGCTCTTCCTGCTCTTCCTAGGCTTCCAACACTTTCGCCAGCAGAGTCTTCATTCGCCACGCTTCCGCTTGGGTTCGGACGAATTGGGTGGCTCGCGTGAAGGTGGTTCCCGGGTCCTGCAGCCAATTCACCTCCTTCCCCAGCTGTTGGTCGGAGATTTGTGCTTCCTCCTCCTTCACACTGCTTTCTAGCTCATTCAGCTTGCGTTTGTTCCTCTGCGAGGTTCTGGTTTCATACATGTCTTTGGCCTGCTGGAGATCTTTTATAGCTAACTGGTTACGGCAGCTTTCCCCCTTCATGGCATAGTTTGTTGCCACGGAGATAACCAGCGCTAAGTTGGCAGTGGGAGAGAGCTTCACCTTGCAACATGATAAAACTATGCTTTCCTCTGCTGCCTGGGTAGTTGTTAAATAACCGATGGCCGGAGAATGGTTGGAGGGTGGCATTGGATGGAAGAGCCACTTGCCTGTTCGGTCGAAATTATTGCAACGTGAAGTGAAAATGGTAGGATCTGAGAATGATTGTTGGCGTTTATTGTCACCGACCCCTCCCTCATCCTCAGCCAGCCAGGTGTGATGCATCCTGCCTTGTTTACGGAACTGGGTATCAAAGCAGATCATGGGGAGGTACATATATTTTGGTCTGCATCTACTGACGGATATGCCTTGTGCCGATTGTCCTTCGGCTTCTGCCGTATTTAAGGTGGTCCGCTTAGTCAGCATGGTGGCTTACCGGAAATGTTAGATCCGTTGTCGTGCCTTCGCCGCTTTCTGCCGGAGTTATGTCCTTACGGGCAAGCTGCATGCATTTTCCCTTGAGGTCTGGGAAGGTGATATCTTTCCACCAGTTGTCCCACTGAGCATTGGGGTTCTCAATCCCGACGTTTGCCAGGTGGTCTGCCACCGTATTTCCCTTACGCCTGATCGCCTGAAAGGTAAGACCTTTCATTTCATGAAGCATATTGGCTATGTTTTCGGTTACCTGAGCTAAGCGCCAATGCTTTGTTACCCTGCTTGCTGGCATGCCACTGTAGATTTTCCTGGCCGCTGTAATGGCTACCTCTGAGTATCCCTCTATGACTGCGTTGGCAATTCGGTTTGATCGCAGAATTCGTAAGCCTTTTTCCAGAGCTGCAAATTCCATCTCGTTGTTGGTGCCTTCTCACAGGGCCTGACTGTAGATGTAGAGAATTTCCCTTGTGTGGTTTCTGATGACCCCTCCTATACCGGCCAAACAGGGGTTGCCCCTGGAGGCCCCATCGAAATTTAGCTTAAGGAAGCCTGTCAAGGGCTTGTGCCATCCATGCTGTCCTGTTCGCGGTTCTTGCTTGCTGCTTACGATTGGTGTACTGTTCCCGTTCTCCAGCTTGAAGCTTGCCAGAATGCGTTGGTCCCTGGGTGAGAGGTTTGTGTCGGGAGTTGCAGTGCATTTTGCCAGGATTAATTCGTGGATATTTTCGGTTAAGGTAAGCTGAGAGAACTCTAAATTTCTTTGCTCATTTTGGAAGATACGTCTGTTCCTTTCCTTCCAAATGGTCCATGTTATGAAGCCTGGAATAATTTTCCATATGCTGTTTACTCTGAGGTTGTTCGAGTAGTCGTATGGCCACTGAGTTATTGTGTTCTGGATAGAATTTTTGTCCCTATTTGTTTGTTGCATGATATTTTCTATCCACGTCCATATGTTGTTTGCCCATTCGCAAGAATTGAACAGGTGATTTATAGATTCTTCTGTTGTTCAGCAAAGAGGACATATAGAAGGACCTGAGAATCTTTTTTTCCGTAAGTTTTCCCAGGTAAGGGTTTTGCCTCGCATGAGGAGCCAGAGGAATGTCTTTATTTTAGGCCAAAAGAGGCTATCCCAAACCTTGATACTCCAGGGCATGCTCTCCCCGTGATCATTATGCTCCAGTTGCTCCCTAGCTTCTTTTAGGGTGAAGTTGTCATTCCCCTTCATTCCCCATCTGAGCTTATCCTTTTCTGTGGAAGTTCAGATTTTTCTTTTGTTTAGGGTGTTTAGGAGGCTCTGAATGTGGTCATTATCTGCTGTGGTGTTATTAGTGTTTGGGGGTTTCCAGGTTCTCCACTCCTGCTCGTTGCTATCAGGGCTCCAGTACTGACGAACTTTGTAATTGCCTCCGGTCTGAGCTTCCCTTTTGTAATTTTCCAAGTCTGGAGTTGCAAGGCGAGGTAGATGCTGCCAAGCGTCCTCCCAGAAGAACGTTGTTTCTCCGTTGCGGATTTCCCAGAAGATGTGATATTGAATTATACTTCGATTGCGTCTGGCTAGGTTCCAAATGGGAGATCCTTCAGGAACTTCCTGTAACCTAATTAGATCCCGCTCATTGCAATTAGGGGTATATTTCTCCTTCCAATGCCTCGCCCAAGGAAGGTTGGGTTCTTTAAGCCAGTGCCACCATAGCTTGGCTCCACAGGTCATGTTGGAGGTAAGAGGGTCTATTAAATTGAGGCCACCTACTGATTTTGACTTGCATAGCTTATTCCAGGCCACCAAAGCCCATTTGTTTTTGTCCGCGTTGCCTTTCCATAAGAATGATCTCTGGATGGTTCTTATCTTGTGAAGGACTCCTTGAGGGGCCGGCAGGATGGAAAGCATGTACTGAGGTATGGCTTGAAGGATTGCCTTGGTTAGGACTAGTCTGCCCGCAAAGTTGAGGGCTCTGTGCGTCCAGTGTCTACATTTGTTCTCCAATTTTTCCAGAGTTCTTTCCCAATGATGCTTTTGCCAGGGCTTTGACGTTAGCGGGGCTCCCAGGTATTTTGAGGGTAGATTACCCCGTTTAAAACCAAGAATGTTTGAAAGATGCTTCTGGATTTCCAGGTGAGTATTAAAGAAAAAAATTGTAGATTTAGCATGATTGATTTCCATACCTGAAGCTTTGCTGAATAGATTTGGGATGGTTTTGAAAGTCATGGCCTCTTTCACCGTGGGGGTACCGTGCAACATTGTGTCATCCACGAAATGCTGGTGCGTTGTGGCCGGGATAGATTGCCGAGGATGAAGTCCTCTAAGATTGCCTTCTGCTTTTTCTTTGAGGATGAGTCGACTTAGGCCTTCCATGAGGATCACAAAGAGGAAAGGGGAGAGAGGGTCTCCCTGCCTGATGCCCCTGGTGGGGGAGAAGGGTTCTGAGGGTGAACCGTTGACTAAAATGGAGAAAGTGGAGGATTTGATTAAAACCAAAATCCAATTGATCCATTGATGATCAAAGCCAAATGCTGATAGAACAGCTTCCAGATATTTCCAATTTACCTTGTCAAATTCTTTGGAGAGATGCAGTTGCATTAACATCCCTGCTTTTTTCCTAGTCTGGAGAGTATGCACCATTTCTTGTGCTAAGAGGATGTTGTCCAGAATTTGTCTGCCCTCCACGTATCCGGACTGTTCTTCTGAGATAAGATTGGGTAGAATGGGCTTAAGTCGGTTTGCGATAACCTTGGAGATGATCTTGTAGATCACATTGCAGAGTGCGATGGGCCTGAACTTGTCAGGAGTGTGGGCATTCTCTTCCTTTGGGACTAGGGCCAAGAAGGTAGAGTTGAGCGATTTGAGAATGGTGCCAGAGCGTCTTGAATCTTCAACTACTTCCCAGATCTCTGATTTGATGGCTGGCCAGCATGCTTTGTAGGAGTTAATGGTGAAGCCGTCTGGCCTAGGGGCTTTGTCATGTGGCATGATTTTTATGGCTTCCTCCACTTCCTCCATTGAGATTTCTTTGAGGAGAGCAAGATTTTTCTCATTTGTTACGACTTTAGGGATGGCCTGTGTTAGAGTGTCAATTGCCTCTAATCTTTCTGCTTGCATCTCCTGTGAAATGTGTTTGAAATGCTCTGTGAGGAGAGAGGAAATTTCCTTGTGATTATGTAGAGTGTCGCCCGCTTCATTTTTGAGATTGAGGATTTTATTTGCACTTCTGTAATCGAGAGTGGACCTGTGAAAGAATTTTGTGTTTTGCTCGCCCTCTTTAAGCCATTGCACTCTGGATTTCTGTTTCCAGAGTGTTTCTTCTTGTTGACATCTGTGTTGCCATTGAATCATTAGTTCTTTTTCAATCTCTTTTGATTCCTCAGTGATATTGCCAGAGGTCCATCTTTTGTGAATTTGCTCGAGCTTACTCTCTATTATGGATTTTTCCTTGAAGATGTTGCCGAATTCCATGATATTCCATTGCTTGATTTTGCTTTTGATATGTTTGAGTTTACTTTGGAGCTTGAACATTTTGGTTCCTTGGATATTTAGTGGTTCACACCACCACTTCTCTAGCAATTTGACAAAGTTAGGGTGCTGTAACCAAAATTTTTCAAAGCGGAATGGCTTGTTTCTCGGAGTGCCAAGGAAGGCAGCATCTAGAGAGATGGGCCAGTGATCCGAGCCTCCACTAGGGATAATGTCAGAGTTGACAGTGATGCCCTCTAGAATGATGCTTTCTGAAATGAGGAATCTATCCAGGCGGGAGGCTATGAGTTTCTCTCCTCCCCTTCTATTGTTCCAGGTGAAGGAGATGGAGGAAGGCTGGACATCCACTAATTTTTCATTCTCAATAAATTCTGCAAAGGCCCCTGCATCCCTGTTTAGCCTTCGTATCCCTCCTTTCTTCTCCAGGAGGGAGGTGATCATGTTGAAATCTACTCCCATGATGATTTTTGTGGTGTGACGTCTTGATTGTAGATTTATAAGAGAGTTGAGAAATTTAAAATTTTCTTCTAATCGTTGAGGGCCATACACATTTACACAGAGATAGGTTTCAGAGTTACCTACGACTTGAATCTCCGTTGCTATGTAGGATCTGGTGGCCTCTGTAGCGAGGACACTTATTACTCTTGTATCCCAGAGGGTGGTGATACCTCCTTCTCATCCCTGACTGGCTACTTCTATGAAGTCGAGAGGCTTACCCAATTTTTTGCTGATGTTTTTCATGTGAGAGGTGGCACATTTTGTTTCTTGAATGAACATAATATCTGGCTTTTCTGTTTGGAACTTCTTGAGGAGAAGTCTTTGTTTTGCTTGGCTGTTGAGCCCTCTTGCATTCCATGATATTATTTTCATTGATAACCAGGTTTAGAAGTGGTAAGATGGGAAGGCGTTGAGTGCCTTCATTTTACCTGAGTTCAACATTAAAATCCCTAGATCGTGTAGCACCTCTCTGTTTGTCCTTCTTCCCCTTTTCTTTTTTTGTTTGAAGCCACTTGGGTTAAGGGAGATATTTTTGGAGTGGTTTCCTGTACCTGTTGCTATGCCCAATCTCCTATTTTGCCTGTCCAGTTCAGCCTTCTGTCTTGCTATGAAAAGATCGCTAATCTTTTTTAATTCTTCTTCTGGAACATTTTCTATTCTTTTTGGTTTCCAATTTTCCTCTAATGCTGGGAGATTTACACCTGCTTTTTCTAAGGCTTCGTTTAGCTCCATCTTGTCATTGCCACCGTCACTGTTTAACATTTCCGTATCTTCGTCTTGGGTGCTTTCCTGCTCTTGCATGTTGGCCTTGGGACTGTGTGGGTTTGCATCCTTTTCTTTCCTGTTGTTGTCTGCCTGGTTCTCTGTCTCCTCTATACCCCGCTCGTCCACCATTATCTCTTCCGTGTCTGTGTCTGTTTCTAATACACTGAAGGTGTTGAGGGTGCTGCTTGGAGCTGCCCCTGTTCTATTTGGTCTTCTTCTATTAGCTCTTTGTCTTGTTTTTGGTATGGTAAATATCTCTGTGCTTTACGCCTCTGGCATGGGTTTGAGCGCTTCTTCAATTCTGTTAAGAGGACAGTCTCTTACTAAATGCCCGTGTTCATGACATTTTCTGCACCGGAACAGAATTTTTTCATAGTCAATGGCCTGGAAATAGTCTTCAACCCTAAACTCCAGCCAAATGCCTTCATGCAGGGCTCCGGATACGTCCAGTTCCACACAAATTCTGGCACAAGAGGTGTATCTGCGCTGTATAGTGGCTTCAGAGGCTTTAATGAAGGTACCCAGCTTGTCTCCAATTTGCTTGAGTGTTGCTAAGCCCCAATAGTCTATGGGGAGGGAGAAAAGATGGATCCATACAGGAACTTGAGAGAAGGTCTCTTTTTCACGGACGAAGTTTGGTTTCCAGGGTCTCATATAGAAACCCGCAGAAGCAAAAAAGTATGGTCCTCCATCAAAAACCCTATCCTTATCTTCTAGGTTTGTAAAGACAACAGTAAAGAAACCTTTAGCTCCTAGGTGTAGATTGATATCACCTTTGGGTCTCTAGTGTTGTTTGATCCATTGACAGAGGGCGCTCTCCGTTGGCCATAGTCCCATGAATTTACATATGACCGCATGTTCGGACATGTGCTCGCGGTGGGCTTGTATCTCCGGGTCTGTGCAGACCACTCTGAGTGCCTCGTTTTTCTTTGGTTTGCAAGCTCCTTGGGGAGCTTTTTTGGTGCCAGGAGTGATTGATGGTTCCCTTTCTTTTTCCTCTCTTTTTTTCCCTTTCTTCTCTTGGTCCTCTTCTTCTGTTGCCTGGGGATTCATTGATCCAGCAGTGCTTCGATTTGCCTTTACGCCTAGGGTACTATCTTCTTTTTCATTGTTTGTTTTATCTTTCTTTTTGGAGCCGCCTCTGTTTTCTGCTGTCATTTTCTGCTCCTTGTCGTTTCTGGTGCTTCCTGAGTCTCTGCTTTCACCATATCCTGAGATCTTTAATCCTTCCTTTGCTTTCTGCTTGTGCATGACGATTTGCTTGAAGGATGGGGTCCCTGTGGACCCCCCGCTGAGCATTTGTCGGGTCAGACCCCGCCCCCTGCAGCGAAGTTTAGCCAATCTGTTGATCTGTGCTGCCAGAGCTGTCTCTGGTTTGGCAGGGATGGGCGTTAAACCCTAGACCAATATTCGCAGCTGGTTTTTGGCCAGAGCTCTCAGGTGTTTTTCATAAACATAAACATAATTAATATAAACACTTGATTATAAAAAAAAAATCTAATTGTAATATATTTTTTTTTTAATTCAAACACTAAAAACCAATACTTTTATTTTAATTAATTTATTGATTTGAGAAGTTCATATATTTTTATTTTAAATCATTTATTAATGTGATAAATTTATATGATATAAAATATATATTAATTTATGAGTTGTTTTTAGTGTGATTTTGGTGTCCCGTGAAAAAATTTGAGTTAAAATCTTTGTTCGTGTTACTTAAACTAATATATTTAATTATATATAGAGTGAACCCGCTAAAAATCTCATTACCCATTTGATTAATAATTTCAATAAATTCTTATGAAATTGGAGAGAAATTAAACCTAAAAAACCTACGTAAAAAGTTTCCAAAAAAATATCACAAAAACAACTCATTAAATTATTATATTTTTTTCAACCTCTTATGTCCATTCCCTATAAAATTTGTATACGTTTTTTTAAGTAAGTAATAATAAGTATAAAAGATCGTACTATATAAATATATAATTATTTTTTTATAAAAGTAAATATATTTATGCGAAAATAAATTAATTAATAAATTGGAATTGACGAAATCGTGGATGCGGAGGCCGAGCTCTCATCGTGGCTAGGGTTCCTTAGCTGTGGATGCACTTTTCTACTGGAGATGACATCACAACGACAAAGGACATCCGATCCCAAAGGAAAATTTGCAAAGGTAATCAAATGGAATTTAGCGTCTGGTTGGCAGAGCCTCCTGATTTATCTGTTGCAATTTTCTCTTACACTTCTGTGTCTCCAGTTTCTCTATTTCTCCATATTCATACCATCCGCGTGGAATTCATTGATCGGATTCTATCTTGCAGTTACAACAATATCGTGCTATCGTGCAGTTAATACGATATCTATCTGTCTAGATCCTTATTCTACGAGCTCGTCTTGTCATTTTTGTCAGTGTTTTTATTTGCGAGAAAACAATGGTTTTTTAACGCTTCATTTTAGTTGAACTCGGCCAGTGTTTTGATGGCCAAATACAGAGCGAATTCATCACCTCCTTTGTTGTAAATTCATGGTCCTCACATCCAGCAAAATTATAACCATTCTGCTGCATTTTCAGTCCAAGTTTAGAGCAGAAATGTGTGTTGTTATGCTGCATTTTGGTGGATACGATTCGGATTCAATTTCTAAGTTTTGGTTCCCTCAATCGCCCGCAAAAACCAGGAACTTTCTTTAACTATTTTGTGAGATTCTTTTCTATGTTTTTTGGGCTCTACATCTTGGGACCCTTCAACGTATAGAAGAGTTTTATATCATATACCCTGCAATATGGTCATCTCCTTTCATCTTGTGCAACACTTTCCTTGTGTTTAGCCTCTTTCCGTCTAAACAATGATCGGACTCACGCACTCACTCCGACTCGTGGGCTCTCACGTAGATATGTTCTTCCAACACTGCACCCTCTCTGCACTGCCTTTCCGATTCTCCACACTACTGAGCATGCACAACATTTATTTTACTGTTAACGATAATAATAATAATCTCTCCATTCCGTTCTGCAGCTCTAAAATGATCAGAGCGCTGCCAAAAGGCGAACGACGGAGATAACTCGCATATCAGTTAACGACCCGCATATCCTGCGCTGATAGTCTGCGTTATCATACTATAACTCGCATATCTACCGGTGATAACTAGCGTATCCACTAAGAACGCGCTTATCTAGTGATAACAGGCGTATTCCCTGATAACTCGCGTATCCGTTGATAATAATTCGCGTATAGACCGTTAGAGCTCGCATAACCTGAATGTAACCGCATATTTCTCTCTGATTACTCGCATATCCAGCTGCGGTCATCGTATAAACCGCAGAGACCACTCGCATATCAGCGTAATGATCTGCATATGCTCCTCTCATAACCCGCGTATCGAATAATAACTCGCATATCCGGTGAAAACTGGCATATCCCATGATAACTCGCGTATTTTGTGATAACTGGGAAATCCGTTAGTGATAATTCGCGTATCGGGGCAGTTAGGTCGGATATTCGGCCATCGTAATCCGCACATTCGACGGGTGGAGCGGTGATAATCAGATATCAGGCCGACACAATACGCGTATCTAGAGAGAATCCACATATTCAGCCAAAGTACTCGCATATCCAGCTGATCTAGCTGAATTTCATCGCATAATTGAGAAGAATTGACGTATCACGCGATATAACTCACCTTAACCTTCGACAACTAGAAATCGTTTGGCCTGATCCTGCCAGTTGACCTAGAGTATAAGATTTTCTATATATGGAGGACACATGGTTTCGGTTATCGATTGGAACGTCTCATATCGCTCGGCCCATACTGGGAAGAGGCTTCCGTTGTTGCTCCTGTAACAGCGTCGGGCTCAGCTCCTCCTATGTCAAACGCCGTTCTTCGGACAATCTCCACTGCTGCAGATCGTATGATCAACCCGGGTTCGAATACCACAACTCCGAGTGAACGCAGCGGAAGATATGTGGGCATCCTTATGGGCTGCTTTAATGTCCATACGACTTGCTGGTGTAAATTTTAATCATTCGTGTAAACCAATGTCATGGATGGTGTTATAGTTACAATTACTAGTAGCATAGTTTTTTATGGCCTAAAACCTTGCAAATTTTAAATAAACTACACATATATATCTGCAAAATACTGAATATAAAAATAAATTTAGAATCACAATTTTTTACAATGCAGATATCTTAAGACGAGATATAGTCTAGCCCCCATAAAAATCAATACTTCAATCTTTTGCTAATCTATAATAAAAAAATAACTAATTATTAATTAATTAACAAGATATTTTCATTTAATATTACATATTTTTTTTATTTGTTCATTTAATTATATATAATTCGCTTTGAATTTGAATTTTTGAATTTTTTGTTTGTACATAATATTTTATATAAATAAATTACTTCCTAACTTAATTATAAATTAATATATTAAAATATATTTAAATATAATTATTTATAAAATAAAGTTTAGCATTATGAAGTAATGAGCTCTTTCAAAGTTCGACTTTTTTTTTTTTCTCTTCTTAATAATCTTTACAAGTGTCTTTTATTCAAACGGTAAGGTGTCTTCTCTGTGCTGGAATTTTGATGGAGAGTATAGCACGCAAGCTCGAAGGGGAGAGACCCCCTCCTATCGTAGCATCGCGACAGGAGAATCGAGTATTCAAGGAGGGGCCGCAACCTCAAACGTGTCCGAAGGAGGAGCTAAAGGAAACCCAGTCTTGGGAGCACAATGGTTGTCCCGAATATGGGGTTGTCCCGAATATGGGGCCAATGTCTGCCAAGGGCAGTGAAAAAACCCTGATTTGTGATTCCCAACAACAAACTAGAGAATTATCGAAATTTATGAAAGACCATGCGCTGATCTGCAAGTTTATAGGAATTTGGCCCTCCGAATGCGATTTGGTTAAATGGATCCAACTAAAATGGTAGCCAAAATGGCATAGATATTTGAAGTTGGGGGCTTGGGGCCCTTTTATTGTGATCTTTACCAGTTTCGAGGATAAGGAGAGGGTTCTGGGACCTATTTCTTTTACAATGTTGGACTCTTCATGCACGATTGGAAAGAATGCTACAATCTAGATCAGGAGAAATTCATGGTTGCCTGGGTATGGGTTAGATTTTTTGCCCACCCTATGGATTTCTGGGATCCAAAAATATTAGAAGGAATAGGAAACTCTCTGAGGAGTTTTGTTAAGGTAGTTTATTGAACAAGGTGAGGATGGTATACTTCATATGCCTGGCTCTGTGTATATATGACTATAACTGAACCCCTCCGAGAATTCATTGAGCTAGAGTATCAAGATGAGTTATGGCAATAACCACTGGACTACGACCATATTCCATCCCGCTGCAGAAGATGCCATGAATATGGACATCTATACAGGGAATGCCCTCTCAATCAATCCGAATTCGTGGAGTCACACGCTGCTAAAGACATAGCTAAACCCCGAGAATATTTATATGGTTTACAGGAAGTCCAAAAAAAGAAGCACAAAGTGCCAACACCCCCTTTTATTGCTCAATCACAACTAGGAAAGGTACCAAACAACAATAATCGCTATGAAATATTGACAGAGGAAGGAAAGAACCCCATGAGTCACGAGATCCAACCAACAAAGGGAACCCTAGAGCTCCTCCAAAGGGTGGAAACAAAACAAAGAGGAAAGTCGAGGAGGAACCACAGGAAAAAGAAGCGTAGGCACAAAATAAGGATTAAGTTAATATGGAGATTGATGACACGAAGGAGGATCTTAGCACATAAGAATAGATCATGAAATGACTGTTGAATGAATGGTGGCATCTAGATGAAATATTCATCCTTAAAGATCAAAAGAAATTATATCGAGAAACTTTTCAACAATACCAAGCTAAGCAAGGTTCGACATCTCGAGATCAACTAGATCACTTGGGCTCTCAGCCAAGCAAGGGCCTAGATCTAAATGTATCTGGAAAAGGAGGCAAGTTAGAGGAGTCGAAAGAATTTGCAAGAATATGTACAAATGGTGGGAGATCTATTGGTAAATTCGGGAAGGGTGGCGCCACTATCAGTGGTTTGCCACCAAATTAATAAGCCTTTTCATTGATTATTACCTCATAGAATGTGAGATCCCTCAATAGAAGATGTAAGAAACAATAATTGAAACATCAACTGAAAAAAGACAAACTAAGCATTATGATTATCCAAGAAATCAAAATCTCAAAGAATAGACTAAAGGACATTGTCAGGAGTTTCAAACCCTAGTATGAGGTGGTAGCTCAAGATTCCAAAGGGCAGGTAGGAGAGCTCGCTATCCTATGGAACCCTGTGGAGATTATTTTTGAGGATTGGTTCAAACTGCCTCAGATTCTCATAGGAAAATTCTGACACATTGTTTCCGTGATTGGTCTTTACTGACAGGGGTATATGGGCCTAACATTCCAAGACAAAATAGGGGTTTCCTCCATAATATAGGAAAACTCAGAAGACTCTATTCAGAGGAGCTTTGGATTCTTGGTGGCGAATTCAACTTGATCTCGCCACTAGAAGAAAAGAAGGGCGGCCTGCACAGTATGGATGCAAAGATGGAAGTGTTCCAAGACATAATTGAGGGGAGACATTTAGTAGATATGCCAACAAAAAATAGTGGATATACCTGGAACAATTGACGTGAATTCCCACATCAGGGAGAATTGCACCTTCGTAGATTCCTGGTGTTCGAATAAGTAATTAGTAGGGACATTTTTCTTGAAGCCTCGATACTCCCATGCATGGGATCGGACCATTGGTCGATCAGGCTGGAGATTGATATGAAAATAACAAACAAGAACCATCCCTTTCGCTTTCAATTGGTCTGGCTAAGGGACCCTTCGTTTATGCATAAATTGGAAAGCTGGTGGAAAGGGAGCAAAGTTCAATGGGGAAACCATATGCATAATTTTTAGCTAAAGTTAAAACACATAAAAACTCATATTAAGTGGTGGAATCAAGAGGAGTTTGGTAACATTATGAAATATTAGAAACAACTTCAAGAAAGAATGCAAGATATCCAACAAAAGATAATCAATGAAGGCAGATATGAAAGCATAGTGGTGGAAGAAGGACGACTGGTAAACCAAGTGGAAGAGAGAAGAAAGCAAGAGGAAATTTTGTGGAAGAAGAAATCTGGGATACAATGGCTTAGGAAAAGTGACAGAAACACTATGTTTTTCTAGAAAGCTATGATTCAACATTGGGAACACAACAAAATATTCTCCCTCAAGGATGGTTCGGGAAACAAATTAGTTCATCATGAAGAAATAGAAAACTCGGTGGTGAATAATTTCCATTCTCTTCTCTCTAAACCCCCTCATGATAGATCAAAAGTTATTCAAATAATGATTGGACACACTCTACAACTCATCTCTAGAGACCAAAATCTAGACCTCATGTGAGAAGTTATCTTGTAGGAGATAGAGGATGTTGTCAAAGGGATGGAAAAAAACAAAGCATGGGGACCTAATGGATTCATTGCATAATTATACTAGGCTGCTTGGAGCTTTATCGAACAAGACATACTTGGGGTTGTGGAGGAATCTCGTTGAAATCAGAAGGTAAGTCTTGGACTCAACTCCACGTTCATTGATTTAATCCCTAAAATTGCTAAATCTGAATATCCTCAAGGCTTTAGGCCTGTTTCCTTGTGTAATTTCATTTACAAGATCATATCCATGGTTATTGTCAATCGTCTCAAGCCCACCCTTCCTGGTCTTTTATCTCCTGAACAAACTAGTTTTGTGGAAGGTCGTCAAATCTTGTATGGTATCATCACCTCCCATGAAATTATCCATTCCTTGAAACAACATAAAACTACTATCATGATGATAAATTTGGGCCTATCTAAATCTTATGACCGCCTAAGTTGGTCTTACCTTATTAGTATCCTTAAATCTTTTGGTTTTGACCAACGTTGGCTGAATTGGATATTTTCCCTTATCGCGTCCCTTGTTTTTTTCCATCCTGCTACATGGTTCTTCCTCTCAAACTTTCAATCCTTCTTGAGTCTCAAGACAAGGAGATTCGATCTCTTCTTTTCTCTTCATTATAGTAGCTAAAGATCTAGGTAGATGTCTATGATCGATGGTTTTGTCCTCCAAAATCAAGGGCTTGCGTCCTTTGGGCAATGATATTCTCATTACCCACCAACAATTTGTGTATGAAATTATGTTATTCTATCAAGTTTTGCTGAGGTAAGTGAGAAAGATCAAATATACATTGCAAGGTTTTATGAAATCCTCAGGCACTCAGGTCAACAATGAAAAATATAGCATCTTTTTCTTCAATATGCCTGTGAATATTCAAACCTTTCTTGCTAGGTTGCTTGGTTTTGGGATAGGCTCATTCCCTATCAGATATTTGAGTATACCTATGGTGTTTAACTCCTTAAAGAAATTTTGTTAGCAAGACCTTCTCCAAAAGATCCATAAAAAACTCAGTAGCTGGACCTTTAAAGCCCTCAATCTGGCATGCAGGACTATCCTTCTAAAAGTAGTTCCTCAGTCAATCCCTATCTACCAACTCTCCAGGATGGCTACTCCTAGAAATTATTGTACAACTATGGTCAGAATCTTTAAAAAGTTCTTATGGGGTGGAGCTCAATTATTGAAGAAATGGGCACTGGTTTCTTGGACCAATACCACAAAGCCCAAGATGGTTGGGGGTTTATGTCTCAAGGACCCTTTCACTCTGAATCAAGTCATGGGACTATGGTGGCAATGGGTTAAGGGAGGTCAAGGCCTATGGAAAAATATATGGACCAGAAAATATCGTATGCCGTTACAGATAGAGGATATTCTTTGATACCAAGATCCTCCTAAGGGGTCCTCAATCTGGAACTTGGTAGCAGGTAACAGAGACCTAATAACTCAACACTTTTTCTAGGAAATTAGAGATGGAAAAACGACACTCTTATGGAAAGATTCATGATGGTAGAGAAAGAATTTGTTTAGTGAGCAAGACTTAGGCGAGCTATTTATATATACAACCAGTCATAACTATTATACAATGGATCAATTCTAGAAGCCCTATGAATTATCGTTGGGATGGAAGCAATGGAAGGAATATGATGATTGGCCAACTCTCCCATTTCGGAATAGTAGCAAAAATTAGATAGAGAATTACAATCGAGGAAAATTACAAGACTAGATGAACCTGACATTCTTCGATGGGGCTACTCTACCCGAGGAATCTTCAGCATTAAGGAATCATACAGTCTACGAATGGAAGAGCATCAAAATTAACACAACCACCTATGGAACAAGATATGGACGGGAAACTTATTACCGAAAATAACTTCTTATGGTTGGTATGTAAAGGGAAAATCCTCACTTAGGATCATCTTGAGAAACATGGAATCCATGGTCCTTTGTTTTGATTTTTATGTGGTTGACAAAATGAGGATATGGAGCACATCTTGAACTCCTTCTCTTTGGTAGATAAAAAATGGAGACAACTAGGAAACCTTTTCGGTCACCTTGAAACAGATCAATAGAGAATTAAGGAAACCATACTCTTATGGTGTAAGGGTATATTCTCAATCCCGATGCTCAATCGAGCTTAGGCATTATCTTTGTGATTCCTCCTATGGGCTATTTGAAAGGAACAAAATTACATTATCTTTAAATATCACCACAAATCCCCAGAAGAAATATTGCAAAGAATAACTCAGAATATTAGAGAAAGAATATTGGCCAAGAAATGGTATCCAGATGATTTGTAGGTTGCTCCCCGTGAAGCTAGAATTATAACCTTGCTGAATCTGTCCCCAAATATGATTTCTCTAAGCTTGTGGAAAATTCTAGTTTCCCTTGTTGTGTTTCCACAACACTTTTATGCTCCTCCAAAATATTTCAGTAGGTTAAGCTTTGATGGTGCCTGTAAAGGCAATCCGGTGATTGATGGTTTTGGAGGTCTGTTTTTGGATTCGGACGAGACTAGTTTTTGCTGTAGATTTTGGTTTTGTAACAAACAATGAGGTATAATTGAATGTTGTCAAACAAGAAATCCTGAGAGCCATTAGAATTGGGTACAAGAATCTCGTGATTGAAGGAGATTCAAAATTGGTGATTGAAGGAGATTGAAAGTTGGTGATTGAAATCATTAAAAATTTCAACCAGGGAGCGAGATGGGAAAATATTAGCCACAATTGGCATATTGCTCGATTAATGCAGGAAGTGGATGAGCGCTTACCTAACTTTGACTACAATGTTACTTCCCATGTGGGGAGAGAAGCAAACAAAGTTGCATATTTCCTAGCAAATTGGGGTTGCTCTCACTCTGGTAGATCCATAGAGATGGCTTGGCCACCCCAACCCTTGGAGGATGATTTGAATCCCCTAAATGTAAACCTGGAGCAGGATATCAAGGAAAGTCAGTAATCTAACAAGGAGATAGAACAACATCCACGATCGGGATGAGAGTTGGATGGATTTGGTCCCACCAACAATTGATTTATGCTATGAGGATCCCGAGGAGATCCCTCACCACCCTCCATATGCATAAGGCACATGGAGTGGTGGCCTCATGCATGGTCTCAATTAATTCCATTCCTAAAGGTATAACAACATAATCGAGAAGCAAGTTCTTGTCCTTTTTGTTGGTAAATTTGGTAAGTCTCATGTTTATGATTCTTGTTTGCATACGTTCTGGTCTAAGTAGCTCGAAATATTTGGGGTGGAGTCCTTTGAGGTATTTTTAAGGGCATTGGTTCACTTACAGTGGGTACAAGCCACCTTTCTCAGGTCACCTTGTTCAATGCGACCCCTGGAAGCATACTGCTCCTTGGTATTGACTCGCCTTGGTTTGGCCAACAGGGTTCAAGATAGTTGTTTTCAATTTCGCCACCATTCCTGATCTATTGATCCCGATGTCGCGGGGAAGGGTAAGACCACTGAGGGTTCTCGTGGTTATGGAAAGCAGCCCTAAGAGGCCACTGAGTTTTGTAAACCCATTACTTCTACAGGTAAAACTTGTGGGCATAAGTCAACCTCCCGCATTATTGATGAAGTTGCTACTGCCTATGATGAGGGATCTTCCCAAGTCCACCATCTAACAACACAATGGGAAGAGGAGCTGAACCAGAAAGTTGGTATATTGGACATTGATTTGGATGACTTGTAGACCCTGGCGCCTCACCCCAGGCACTCTTGGGGAAGAACGTCTCAGTATAAATATATTGCTCACTTGTATTGGATGATGAAGAACGTCGTGGTCAAATATTTGGAGCATATCCCTTCAGGCTCGAACTTGTCCTCTTAGACATTCCTGGATTATAGTTGGGATTATCAGCAAATTAAATTTCAACTACAGAAAAAATGGCTGCCTCCGCCACATTGCACATCATATTCCATGCATTTCGCAAACATAACTTCCAGGGTCAAGTCCAAAGGACTTGGCTCCTGTTGACTCACATGATGATGAGTAGTTTGGTTTGTCACCTCTCATTTTTACCATTCTTGTATGCAACAGTTGCACTCTTTCCAGTATTTTCATTATGTTTGTAGTTATCTAGATGTTAGGAAATATAAGGACAATCAAACTTTTTTATCTTGGATTTACAGACTTATTATATTTTGTTTTTAGATGACTTATGATGTCATTAGGTGGCCAAGAGACTTGATTTCCCTCTAGGTAGGTTGAGGCCACCTAACCAACTAGAATTTGGTTCTAGCTTGCCCTTTTCTTAACAAAAAATGAATAAAAAATCCTACCATGCTTACAAACAAAACTAATTATATTTTTATAAAATTATTATTAATA
>APFE030953703.1:3133-46259 GCA_000404065.3 Pinus taeda | reverse complement strand
GGGAGGGCTGAACCCAACCTCCTTGGGACTCGTACCTGCCATGTGGTCTTGTCCACAGAGATCATCTGACAGGTGCCACATGGGTTCTGGTGGGTCCGTGCACAACATCACTTGCCACATGGGCTTCTCTGAGGCAGCCACTTGCAGGTCATGATGACGTGGCATGGTCATTATGGTCAATCTTTAAAAGGACATAACTTTTGATTCGTAAGTCAGGTTGAGGTGAAATTTATATCGTTGGAATCAGCTCGACGAGACAAACGCAATGATGTTGTTTATTTGAAACTCTAGAAAAGTTGAAAAAAAATTGAGAATTTTAGCTTTCGTTCCCAAAACTGTACTTTTGGGAGCTGGGTTAGCAAAGTAACCACCTCCTTCTAACTATAGTTGGATTTAGGGTTAAGAGGGCGGTGATTACACTTTCTTCTTGTTTATGGACACAATTATTGGGTTTATTTGTCATTAGTGGGGCATCCATTATGAAATGAGGCGTTTCAAAGTGCCTAATTTAAATTCACTCTTTTAAATGTTCTCTTTTCAAAGCAACTTAATCATGCATCTTATATTAACATCCTTCTCTCCACTGACTAATTGAGGTTGTGCTTTTCTTAATCCTTCCATTAAGAGTGACGGGTCATTCACCTTTTACATAACATATGGCCTTGTCGTCACTTCTAGACCTTGTAGATAAGGTTTTTAAATTATTATTGTTGTTTTGAGCATGTGTTTCATGCTCAAGTTCTTTTATTTTAGAGGTCAAGCACCCATTGAGTGCTTCTAGGGTTTATCCTAGGGTCAAGAAGTCAAACGAGTCATTATCATATGATGAAGACCACATCAAGCACATTGTAACTTGTAAAAAGAATTATTTTGCATTTAAAAGCGTCAAAATATGCTCCAAGACCAAGTCGGCCTAAACTAAGGCATTTCATCCACCTTGGAAGCCTATATATAGGAGGAAACTCGACCTCCTATGGACATCATTCATCATCTCATCATTCAAGCGAAGGAGAAGAACAAGAAGGCCAGCAAAGAAGGAAGAAGGACGAAGACAAGTGTTTGGGTTATTTCTCTCTCTCTTTTCACATGTGCAAAGGAAAGGAGGCTAGGGTTTTCCTGCTGCAAGATCGAACTTGAAAAAATTGAAGAAAGAAAGTCGAAGGAAGGTCAATTATGTCATCCTCGAGCCCTAGAAGAAGGAGAAACTCAAGTGAAGGTCAAGGAAAGCCTTGAAAGCCTTAAATTTGCTGACATGTGTGGAGGTAGTAGCTGTTGCAGGGGCCAAAAATTTCAGACTTGCAGTAGAGGCCAGAATTTTGTCGTTGGGGCTCGAAGTTGTGCTATTGGAAGAGATTTGACTGGGTTTGACTTTGACAAAGGAAGCACATCATCAAGAAGTTCGGATTTGGTCTTGGAAGGGTATTGGTCTTGTTCTAGAGGTCTTGGAATTCATCAATTGAAGAATCTATAAGAAGAGAATAGATTTGTGGGTTTTCCTCTCAAGTGAAGAGGTTTTGGCCCTGGCTTGCAGCCTATATCCTATGTTCCTGTGTATTGTTGATCTTCTTGTTTTGGTAGTTGTTTGATGATAAGAATGGCATAATAATAAGAGAAGAAGCTAATAAGAAAGAAAAAACTAAAAAGTCATCACAAGCAATGATCAAATTTAAGAGAAATCATCCTTACTATAGCCCTATACATTTCTCAACATGGGATCAGAGCTAAGATTGGCTAAGGGCATGGTGAAGATCAATACATCCTTGAAGGAGTCTTTGAAGAAACGTTCTATGGTAGCAAGTCATCTCAAGAAAGGTATCAAGGCATTATGGAATTTCCTATTATCCATCGAGAATAGAATGACCAAGACCTCTATAAAGGACGAAGGACTATTCTTATCACTTACCGGCAGATTTGAAGATGAGAATATTTGGGTCATTGACAGTGGAGCATCAAGACATATGGCAGGTGAGCATAAACAACTAAACACGTTATCAAGAGGAAAATCCTCCTACTTTGTGGAGCTTGGTGACAAGAAGAGCTATCATATTATAGGAATTGGATCAACCTCGCTGAAGCTAGAAAAACGAGGAAATATTCATCTCAAGAACATCTTATTTGTTCCAAGTTTGCAAAAGAATCTACTTCCTATTTCATGTCTAGAAGATAAAGGAGATAGAGTTGCTTTTATAGATGGAAAGGTTGTAGTACGGGATAAAAACTCTAGCATCGAAAATGCAAAGATGATTGGGATTCGTGAAGGAAAACTCTACAAATTACTAACTTCTCTCTCTCAAGCCTTGGTTCACAATGAAGTAAGTCCATGTGAACTTTGGCATAGAAGGTTTGGTCACCTTCACTACAAAATTTTACCAACTCTAAATTCAACAGTGGATGGCATCCCTGAACTCAAAGAGGATCATGAAGGAGTATGCAAGGGATGTGCATTAAATAAAAATGTCAAGGGACCATTTGGAAGCAGTGCCTCAAGGTCAAATGAAATTCTGGGTCTTATTCATTCTAATGTCTGCGGTCCTATGTCTACAAAGTCTCTTGGAGGTCATCTATATTACGTAACATTCATTGATGACCACTCAAGGAAAACTTGGGTCTATTTGCTGAAGACCAAGGATGAAGTATTCAACAATTTTTAAGAATTCAAAACTAAAGTGGAGAACCTTACAGAAAGAAGGATAAAGTTTTTAAGATTTGATAATGTAGAAGAATACACTTCAAAGGAACTCATAGCTTTTGGTAAGGAGGCTGGGATAAAGAGGGAGTTGATAGTCCCATACAATGCTGAACAAAATGGAGTTGTTGAACGAAAGAATTGATATATTGAAGAAAGTGGAAGAGCCATGTTACATGATCAAACAATGATGAACAAAATGGAGTTGTTGAACGAAAGAATTGATAAATTGAAGAAAGTGTAAGAGCCATGTTACATGATCAAGATTTGCCAAAAAAATTGTGGGGTGAAGGAACAAAGGTTGTTGTATATATTCAAACTCGAAGTCTTAATCACTAGACAACATGACTCTTGAAGAAGCATTCACTGCAAAGAAACCAAGCGTGGACCATCTTCAAATATTTGGTTGTACTGTCTATATTCACATCCTAAAGGATAAAAGAAACAAGTTGGATCCTACAAGCATGAAGGAAATATTTGTTGGTATAGTAATACTTCAAAGGCATATAGGATCTAGATAAAGGAAGGACACCGAATAGAAGTAAGTTGAGATGCAATCTGTGATGAAAGTATTGCATTCAAGAAATAAAAGGACATCTTGATAGATTTCAATGATGAAGAACTTCCAATATTTGAGGAAGAATGCACTAGGGAGGAAGAGAACTCAAATCATGAAGATGAAGGACCCAGTGAACTTGTGCAACCAGTGATCATCCCTGAAAACAGAAAGAGACCTAATTGATTGAAATTTACCCTTCCAGATGCAGAAGGGCCTGGAGCAACCAAAGGCACATTCAGGGAAAGTAAGAAGCCCAAAAGATATACAGGGTATGTTGGCTACATGAGGAAGTTAATAGAAGTTGAACCATCCACCTTTCAAGAGGATATCAATCATCAAGGATTTAAAGATGCCATGAATGAAGAATATCAATCAATCATGAAAAATGGGGTTTGGGAGATCGTACCTAGGCCTGAAGAAAAATTTGTGCTAACTTTCAAGTGGCTCTACAAGATTAAACATGCGGCAAATTGAAGTATTGATAAATATAAGGCAAGATTTGTGGCTAGGGGCTTTTCTCAACAGGAAGACATCGATTATGAAGAGACATTTTCACCTACAACAAGGTATACAACTATACGTTCATTGGTCTCTTTGGCAGGATCGATGGGATGGAACATCCATCAAATGGGTGTCAAGACAGCATTCCTGAATGGAACTATCGATGAAGAAGTCAATATAGAACAACCCTTGGTATTTGAAGTAAAAGATAGAGAGACTTATGTTTGAAGACTGAAGAGGCATTGTATGGCCTTAAGCAGGCACCAAGGGCATGGTATACATGGATGGATGAATACCTACAAAGATTGGGCTTCTCAAATAGTTATATTGATCTGAACCTCTACATCAAGGTTGTGAAGGATGAGTTTGTAATCATTCTTCTATATGTGGATGATGTTCTCATGACAGGGGTAGAAGCTCATATTCAAGAGTGCAAGAAGCAACTAGCAACAAAATTCAATATGAAGGATCTACGAATGATGCACTATTATTTAGGTTTGGAAGTATGGCAAGGACCTGATGAGATTTATCTAGGTCAAGGAAAGTATGTGATCGAAATGCTAAAAAGGTTTGACATGATGAATTGCAAACCTATGACAACCCCTATGATCACAAATCTGGAGAAGTTGTTAAACAGACATGGACGGCGAAAACAAATAGGAAAGATAAATCATGCATTACTTTTTTTATTCACAAATGATGTACATTTATAGTACAATATGGTGACCGTTGGGATTCACATCCCAAGGTCCCTTGGACTGCTTTGTCCATTCGGCTTCCACGCTAACCCTTTAGGATTAGGTGTCCAACATTCCCCCCCTTAATCTGAAGGGTTATGTATGAGTCTAAGAAAAGCACTGTAATACAAAATGTGCAATAATGCATGGCAGCACTAAGCTGAATGTGCTCTATGAAATGTTGGTATAAATGGCGGTGGTTTAAGGATGGCCACCAACACTGGAACGCTTAGTGCAGTTCCCGGAACTCTTCCAAAATTCGCAAGAAGCTGTAAGTCTTCTGCTAGAGGAAGTGATCCTATTGTTTTAAAGAGGGAAACCTTCAACCATAAGAGGGAGGCCTCACCCCGCATAAAAGGTAAAACTTCAACCTGTAAAAGGGAAGTCTCAACCTGTGATGGTTTAAGGATGACCAACAACTCTGGAATGCTTATGAAATTCCTGGAACTCTTCCAAAGCTAGCAAGAAGCTGGAGTCTTCTGCTAGAGGAAGTGTTCTCAATTTTGTTCCCAGAACTCTTCCAAAACTGGCAAGAAGCTGAAGTCTTCTGCTAGAGGAAGTGTTCTCAATTTTGTTCCCGGAACTCTTCCAAAACTGGCAAGAAGCTGAAGTCTTCTGCTAGAGGAAGTGTCCCAGAATGCCAACTGAAGGCATGTTCACGGGCATATTTGTCTCTGGCTACAACTCTGAAACTGGTGTGGCAGGTTGTGGCTCAAGCTCGCTTGATGTGACTCTGAAGCTTGTAGATGACCATCATTTCCCCCGCTGTCAGATACAAGGTGAGATGATGGAGAAAAATCAACTGCAAGGCTGTTCAATATTCTAGAACAAGTTCTGACATGTGTTTGGAATATCTTCTTGGTTGTTGATGCCCATTGCCAAGAAGTGATCCATCCTAGATGAATCTTTGTTCTTGCAGGACGTTTGTTTTTGAAGCATCTGTTTGAAAAATGATTGGTTTTATGACAGAGCTTACATGGATGAAGATCAAAACAGTGATCTTTCATATGGCCAACTCGGTCACAGTGTTGGCATTTCACAATCTGTTGTTGTTGTTGTTGTTGTTGTTGTGGAAGAGGAGCAGAGTCTGGAACAGTTGGAGCTGAACTGTCATGAGGAGCAGGTGAACTGTCATAAATGAATCCAGCACTCTGAAACTGAATGGGCTTGGCATAGTCTGGAATATGAAAGGACAAGTCTTTGTCATATCCAAGACCGATTCTGTGCTTGTTGTGGACAAGCTGTTCCCAAGGTCTGATGATGGGCTTGGGAAGTGCAGACTGAGTTTCTGCATCTGCATGTACAACTGCTGCATTATTAACTTGCTGCTGATGGGTGGTTGTCTCAATGTTCTGAACAAAAACAGGTTCAGAATGACTTCTCTGTTTTAATTCTTCTTGCTGGAGCTTTGTCTCAAGCTGCAAAAACTCAATATTTTCTTATGCATTTTACAGGCAAGTTTGAATGTTAAAAAGAGTTACCTTACTGACTTTTACCATCCCGTCAACAGTGGAAAAGATTAGACTATTTAATAACTGTAATGCATCATCAATTCTGGTCATTTTCTTCATTATCTTATACGTTAAAGAAACTGATCACAACTATCAACCAGTGAAGAAGAAGCAACAATCACTGCAATATCCTTTATAAATGTCAGCAAATGATCAGTGACCTAACATCCACCTTCAAGATTAAAAAAAAACTTCCAAACTGTTGAAGTGGGGACAGACTTTATATACAAAAGAAGATAGCCAAACTAAGCCTCCTGCAAGAAATGGAGAACGTTGTTGTTGAAGCTCCTTCCAATCTTCCTTTAAATACCCAGAATTAGAGGAGTAGGTTCTGGATCTTCCACCATCAATGAATCTGTTCTATGACAATGACGTCCTTCGGCAGCCTGGTAATGGAGGGGATAGTTGGCCTGAAGAACTCGAGCGGCTCAGTCTAGTCTCGAATGGCGTCCCTAAATTGCAATCCAATGTAGTTGATTCGAGAATGCAGTCTTCACAGACATAGACAGCAACAACTCCGAGGTTTTATTAGCAATCTGTTGGAAATCAAAGGCTGTTTTAGCAATCAAATCTGTTCAATTTGGGTTTGACACGAATATGAATTCAAAAATCGCTCGTTCTCAACAAATGATGAACCTGATACGCGTCATCTCTACAGTCTTAATTATCGGCCTGTTCATGAAAAGTGAAATTCCATCTAGAGCTGTTGTGGCCACTCTTAAGACTACTGTTTAAGAATAAAGACTGGTCGTGCTATTTATTATGCTTATTTCGAAGTACTGAGTGGAATGGAATAGCTTCTTCCGACGGCAGTGAGGGCATCCCCGTCATGGATTAACTGAGTGGAATAGCTTCTTCCGATGGTGAGTGTTAAACACACAAATGTTCGACTTTTTTAACTTTTATATCACCAAATACCAGATCAAACTTTCAATATACGTTATAAATCTCTATTAATGCCAGATCCATTTTCATCGTCTTCCTGCGTGGCCGCAAGCAAGATTGAAGAGCTATTAACAGAATTCCGTGAGACTAAAATCCCATTAAATGAAAGTTCGTATTCTAATATTGAATCACCCACCATTTTCTTCAAGATAATCAGAGATCATCGAGATTTCTTTATCGCCTCGTAAAATTTCATATCCACACTAACATCTGAGGCAGTTTTAGATCTTTTCCATTGTCTTCCTGTTGAATCGATAGCAAAGATCGACACTACACTTTCCTGAGACCAAAATTCGATTCAATAAATGTGGGCAATATAATGTTGACTCATTAATTATCTCATATTATTACACCAGTTTTCAGATAAACCAGATTCTCATCCCCACGTATAATGAGGTTGCAGATGAACTTGTAGCTGAATACGCAAATCTGGACAGCACTCTTGTTTCACTAGACCGGCAACAATATGATGAAAAGAACATTCGGCGAAGGGTTTATGATGCACTGAATGTACTTATGGCAATGGAGATAATTTCAAAGGAGAAAGAAAGAAATCCATTGGAAGGGGTTTCCTAAGACAAGTATAAATGATGTTGAACAGCTTAAGGCTGAGAAATTGCTCTTGAAAAGTAGGATTGAGAAGAAAGCATCTTATTTTCACGAACTCGAAGAACAGATTATAGGCCTTCAAAATCTGGTGAAACGAAACGAGCATAGATATAGTTCAGGGAATACTCCATCTGGGGGTGTATCGTTACCCTTCATATTGGTCCAGACTCATCCCCGTGCCACTGTTGAAGTTGGAGAGGCTGCCCACAGTCACAACACTCTATTACGCCACTCACACGCCATTGCACCTCTGGCTTCAATGCACTAGCCACAATACCTTCCGGTAGCACACCATTCGATGCAGCAACGTGCTCCAATCTACGGGGAGGCACCAAGTTTGAGACCCACAAGGCATCAAAGGTGAATACAGTCGATGGAAACCACATTTAAACACTCTGCCCACTACCTGGCCATCGAAAACCTGTTGGCCTTCGTGTGCGAAGTTATTGAAGCTTACGTGCGACAGCCAACACAGTCGATGTCTTCCTGTTGCTTTCTTAGCTTCAAAATTTCCAATACACTGCTTTCTTTGCTAATTGAAACTATACTTTTCAATAACTTGGATATCTACCCAAAATCCCTTACAATGTGCAGAGCTAGGGTTAACATAAACCACCCAGAGAAAGAATGAAATGGATATCAACTGCGCACTAGATCCGAAAGACAGAGTATGCCATTTGCATTCACTTATTCATTCTATTAAATCAGTTACAGGGTTAACAAAAGCATTAACAACACTCCATCCCAAGTTAACTGACATTGCATAAACTACTTCATTAATTAAATATTTCCTTAGATGAAAATATCGAACCCATTACAGTGAGAGCTCTGTTGGTGATATGATGACGCCATCACTGTCTGCACAGCACCATTCCCCATGGGCAATTCTGGTGCCGCCGCTTGGTCTTTAGGCACTCTCTCAGATGTTAGGTATGCAGCAGCAGCAAGTATGCAGCGGCAGCGTTTGTTTCAGGCAAACGTTTCTTTCAGAAATGAAGACTGGGCCAGAACTATTCAAGGTAACTCAAATCAGTTGCTCAGGGAAAACAGGCCACACATCATGGCTCTGATACCATGTTAAACACACATGGAGAGCGAGAACAAATAGGAAAGATAAAGCATGCATTACATTTTTTATTAACAATAGATGTAGATTTATAGTACAATATGGTGACCGTTGGGATTCACATCCCAAGGTCCCTTGGACTGCTTAGTCTGTTCGGCTTCCACACTAACCCATTAGGATTAGGTGTCCAACAATGCTTACAACCAGAAATGGAAATAAACCAGCTAGGGCAATGGTAGCTTATCTCTGAGAAGAGATGTGGTGGCTACATGCCTCTAAACTGTGTTACAATGAGGCTGGAAGGCCTATTTATTGTTGAGAAACAATGGAAAACCCTTAATCCAAAACCTAACCTAGAAATGAACGCCAAACTATGGGCCCCGTTTTGGGTAAATTGGTACATCAACTTCCCAGGATCGTAACATTGGCTACGATTTCCATTTGATGCGTACAATAGCCGTTAGAAAGATCTATCGAGCACTACACTTTGGGAAGGGAAACATCGATCCATGGACCCATGTTGCCCCCAGATTTCCCAAAAAACGTTGTTTAGGGCCTCAAAATGGCTCCGGAAGTTCAGGACCCGAAAAACTGCTAAAAATAGTAAGTTGTGCTACGATTTAGGAAACTGAAAAGACTGAAAGATACAATTGTGGGGGTCCAAATGGGGTAGATAGGTGGCCACCAACATCCACCTGGATCAATTTCACTTGATGACTGCACACACTCGAGTTCACTCCGTGAGCTCGTGTGAGTCTTTACATTCACCTTGCATGTTTATTGCACTCAAGTCTCTGCATGTTGATGTCTAAGTCATGCTTGCAACCGTTTTCTAGTTATGCTCGAAGTCTTTGCTTCGTATGTGTTTGTTGTGTTCGCCATGAAGGAATTTGTCGCACTCACACACGGAGTCATATTCACTGTCATGCAAGCGTCGTCTTGATCATGAACGAGCAATCACAAGTGTCATGCTTGTTGCTTACACCGTTGATCAGTCATGTTGAACATGTGTTCCGAATGGTTTAGTCGTTTCGTCGTCAAATCATGTGAGTTTGTGTCTGTATGATCACCTACGCATCTTTCGATTGTTCACACACTTAGTCATTTTTGATGAAGTTCTAATGACCAGACTCCTCACTGACAGCCGCCCATCAGCATGCTTTCGACTCGATCGACTGTCAACCAGAACAGCGCAGAAGCACCAAGCTAGTTCTTTCAAGTTGTGTTGCCCACAAGAAATTCAATCAACACTCATGTTGGTCACCAGGATAGTCGACTTACTCTTCATCTTAGAAATTGCTCAGTGCTCATGAGAAGGCCTCCCATTTCCCATCAGTCAGCTCAGCTCTGAAATTGCACAGAGATGATCAGCAAGCCGGCCTCCCAGCCTTAATGCAATTTTCCCAGTCAATAGCTCCCAGCAACAGACTACCTATTCCCTCTAGGAACTGCACAATTTCTGCTGCCAGTGACTGAGCAGCCAATTGGCAGTTCCCTCTGGGATTTGTGCAAGTTTGGTTGCTAGTGACCCCAGTAACCAAGTGGAAGTTCCCTCTGGGAATTGTGTAGATCTGGCTACTAGTGACCCCAGCAGCCAACTAGCAGTTCCCTCTGGGAATTGCGCAAATCTGGCTACCAGTGACCCCAGCAGCCAACTAGCAGTTCCCTCTGGGAATTGCGAAGATCTGGCTGCGAGTCTCCAGGTCAGTTCCCCTGGAAAATTGTGCAATCCCTGCCTATTGACCCCTCATTCAGCCCGGCCCGTTCCTCTGGAAAATTGCACAAATTTGGTTGTCTAGCCCCTGCTGATTATTCGTTTCGGAAAATGTGTAGAGCATGCCTACTTTGCCTTCGAGTAGCCCGGACTGTTCCTCCCAAAATTTGCACAATTTTGCCTCCCAACCAAGATAGACCTTGCAGTCAGTCACTGTCAACTCAAATCGCCTGGCCCTGCTGCCTCTCCCAGTCACTTGCATTCGAATGATCATGTCTCATGGTAGACTAGGAGATTTTGGATTTTATGTCGGCTTGTCGTGAGTGACTGTAGGTAAAAGTACACCAACAAACATGTCAAGGCGACGAATGGGATGAACAAAGGGAGTACATGCAGATGGATAGGTTCACCAACGGACGAACAAGAAAAGCATGCGAAGCGGACGAACGCGACGAACATGCACCTTCGCAAACAAGTGAGCCTGTTAAGCCTTCCAACATTAAAGCAAGGAACAACATGTTAAATCTTCATCAAGCGAACCAAGGACCATTGAAGACTCTGCGCACTTCGCCATGCGAAGGTGAAGCTATGGTACACCATGAAGACATCCATCACTCAACAACACTCTAGCTTGACATGCACTCCAGCAGCAGCATGAATGTACCAACAATGTCATGTCGAGTCATGAGTCATGTTGCCCACCTCTTTACTATGGGCTTGTCGTCAATCAATGTGATGTAACGTGGAAGTCCAAGAGACTCATTTGTTTTACATAGACTCATGTAAGTTGGAAAGTCATGGAAGTCGAACGATCATGAGGGTAGTCGAACAGCCACAAGGGTCAGTTTCACCCTTGGCTATAAATACCCCCTCATTTGTACATGAAGGGACTTTTCACCTCAGCTCCTCCCACATAGCCTAGAGAGTCTGTAATATTTTCTTTGAGGAGTAAGTAGTGGCTCTAATGCCCCGCTGACGGGGTTAGTGATGTATGGTCTAACGATGTGTCTTGGAACTTTCGCTTAATTCAGAAGCCTGTCAACAGGCCAGCACATTTTCACACATGTGTTGTATTTGTTGTAAGATTGATATTTAACACTTGTAATGCAAGTTGCTTTAACCATGTGTTCTACATCTGAACTGATTCATTTGTTGTAATGCATAATCTATTAATGGAAATGTGTTGTATATATTGTTAATATTGTCCCCTCCGTGTTGACTGTTTTGTCGAACATCAGACAGACCTTTCACATGAACCTTGCCATAACAACTGTTGCACTCGTCTCGGACTGATCCATGAGCCTTGTACGTGTTATCTTACCTTTTAAGTTGTGACTGCCGCATCCGAGTGGACTGCTCCGCCGGAAGCTATAAATGTCCTTTGTGTTGTGTGTTCCTAGCCGAGTTGGGACTGATCCCTTTCAACCTAGAACTCACCTTCAACTTTTTCCCCTCACAATGAAAGAACCATTGACACAAGTACACTTACACTCACCAAGCATGCGAACCTCACTTCTCGAAGACAAAGTGAACCACTCTCTTGTGCTGACAAGAAAGAGTTGAGGCAAATCCTTAAGATAATGGCAACCGGGCCATCATACCGAATGGGACTCCCACACCAAAAGGTGTGAGGTCTAGTTGGAACTTCATACCGAGGTGATCCCTTGAATTTTGGCAAGTTGAGCACCGTCAATAGTGAGAATTTTAGAAGAAAAACTCGCGAGAAGTTACAGATAACAAAATGGAGATTTAATACGACAAGCTTGTCCAGGGCATAACTTTTAGCTCCAGTGACAGAACCGGATGAATGGGAAATCGATAGAAAACTATTGGCATGAATAATATGATGTTAAACCCATATTTTGAATATAGGAAGAAGTTTTGAATATAATTTTCCCGAAAAGCTAGAGGAGTACAACAAGCTCATGATGACTTTTAACAAGACTATGAACATTGAAGCATGGGATTGAGTTGAGTACAATGGATAATGCATAATCAACAATGACTAATATAGAATTCCCTAATGAAGGAATTGTATTAAGGTTTCAATAAATAATTGGAGACTTCTAGTTTCTTGCACTACCACAATGGTTATAGATGTCCATGTGATAGTGATAGGATTTCATATAGTAAAGAATGGATAAAATGATAGTTAGGATAACATGACAATAAATGCAAGTACAACTATGATGGTAATAGCAAATGTAAGATACAGGTGGTTGGGAAAACAATGATGAATAGAACATAACATAATTGTGTTGATTGTGTTCTATGATATGCAAAAATTTCCTAAACCTTCTCTTGCTGATGAATTATAAAATATGATGTGTAATGTATATGGATAAATGAATATGTTCTTGGTGATTGTATGCTTATTGTCAGCATTATGCCATAGTATTTATGCAGTAGCTTGTAGGAGAAGTTAATCATGATTATTGTGATGTCGCTACTCAAGGAAACAACTGTAAGTCTTATCTTATACAATTTACATATCTTATCATTTTACATTATAAATATATGAGTATGAACTTAAATTCTTTGGAATAGAATGCTATGAGTAAACTATTAGTTTTATGGGCATGTCTAATTTGTAATCAGTTGTCATAAATTCAAGTTTTGATTTCAGTAAATATAGGAGTGAGAATGTTGTTTGGTGCTCCGAGATGAAAGGTCAATGTGGTATGGAAATTTATGTAGTTATGAATATCACAAGGTGGACATTAGAGAGATAAGTTGCTTGGCTATAAAGCAGGTTCATATACGGGATTGTGGCAATTTAAGATAGGTATTTTATGATGATCATATACATGTTTTGTTATGGGAATACAAGTGGTACAACAGATTTCCTACAGGTCATTACAAGTTGGTAACATGTTGTACTAGAGTGGTGACAAGTAGGTGACAATTTCCTTATCAATTGTTATTAACTTGTTACAAGTAAGTGACAAGATCATTACAGGTTACAACATGAGGATTGGTCATAGGTGGTAATAGGTTTTATAACAGGTTTTCTGGCTGGTTTATGATAGGATGATAACATATTGTAGAAGGTCTACAATAGGCTTATGACAACTTGTAACAAGTTTTATGATAGGTCCTAACAGGTGTTATGGCAGGTTGTAGCAACTGGTAACATATTTGATGCAGCTTTGACAAGGATAACTATTATCTAAGTCAAAACAAAGCAACGAGAAAGAAGACAACTAGACATGCAAGAATAACAACTAAAGGTATATGTTTGTTTGCGGGAGTTGTATGTAGGGGCAGTGTTGTAATTGAGATATTTGAAAGCCAACTATGACTTTGCATTACATGAAGACTTTTTTATTCATGATTTGTTTTTGTTCATGGTCATATGCACTTCGTTCTTGTTTTCTTTTACTGATGAAGAATATATATGTACATGTCTTGGAATATGCTTATATATGTGAAAATTAACTATTATGGATATTAATGTTATCTATTTGATGTCTTCTAGGTGTAATGATGATGGTGTGGAGATTGCATGCTCATTAGCGTGGGGCAAGGACCTCTAGATCATGTTGATATGCAGATGGCATCGAAAGCGTGGAGGATGCCCAGGATGAAGCCATGCATGAGGACATGGACTTGCAACTGCAGATTGTGAGCCTAAGTCACTTTGCAACAACATGTTTAGATTATGAGTATATGATGCATTGAGGACAGTGCATAAAATAGGGGGGAATGTAATACCCATGGTTGCTTATAATGTTGTAATTGTATGCACAAGGTATTAGGCTGGTGATCCGAGCTATGTTATGTGGCTTAAGTGCCCATGTAGATATGTTATGTACTTTGGGGCCAACATGCCCAGGCATATTTGGTTGAGTAGTTGAAGGGCCAGGATTGTAGATACAATGTAATTTGTATATGATTTTAATAATAATTAAATAAACGAGTTGCGGAGCCCACTCCGCGGTAAGAGTATGGGGGACATACAACTCAACGGTGACAAGGGGCAACCGTGTTGGATGACGTGTGTTAGTGATAAGGACACCTAGGGCCCATCTGGCTTCATTGTGCCACATCGCTGAGAGAGGCCATGTAGTTGGGGGAATATATATGTGTGTGTGTGTGTGTGTGTGTGTGTGTGTGTGTGTGGATTATTATGATCAATGTTATTGTTTTGAGGATGACTATTATGATTGGAAGGATTGTGTGGAACATGGGTTTTGGACTTCAATCTTAAGCAACCAGCTAGTGAGCCCTGAGCATAGGTTTTGATATCGGTTGGGAGTTGTTTTAGTTTATGCTTAGAGCCCTGGAGTAGCATGGTTGTTGGGTTGCCACCTTGGCAGATAGCTTGGAGGATTCCTAGAGCCCTAGAGTAGCATGGTTGTTGGGTTGCCACCTTAGCAGTTAGCTTGGAGGGTTCTTAGAGCCCTGGAGTAGCATGGTTGTTGGGTTGCCACCTTGACCATGGATGTATGGCTATTATTGGTTACCATTGCCTGTGACGTTGTAGTCCCTGGCTCAGGGGTGACCCATGGTCGAAATCTATGAACCACACAGTCTATGGCAAGGCAGAATGTGGAGAGCCCATAACAAGTGGATTTTTTAGCAGAATAAGTATACAATTCTCTATATTGTAATGCTTATATATTTAAATTACGGATGAAGAAACCCTAGCGTCAAGGTTTGTACAAAAATGTCAGTCATACTTACAATTCTACTTCGCATTTTAATTTTGTGTTTACAATTCTGCTTCACATTTTAATTTTGTGCCTTGTTCTTTAATATTGTTGTTCGTAAACCATAGTTGGGGATATGTTAGTAATATACTTTAATGTATGAAAATAATAGATCTATCCAATGTGCATATTGTATTTATGACGTATAAATATGTTAAGTAAACATAACGAGCACTATGCAAATAACATTTAAGAAAACCTAGTTATGTTAGGCATTAAAACCACCGTATATGGTTTGGGTTTTCATTCTCGCAAGGAAACGTGTGTTTAACGTGTCATGATTGTGGTAGGGTTACCCAGCGACAGGTTGGGGACATTACATGCCTCATGGCTCGCTCCAACCTCGCTCAACTTGCTAGCTTAAGGAAATTTCTTTGGAGATTGTTGCAAATAGCAAAACTTGTGGAAGAGACCATTCACATTTGAAACACTCCTTGCATGAATGATATTGATTACGAAATGCGTCAAACATATTTGAGTTTGCATGAATGAGATTCATTACAGAATGCCTATAGCACATTTGAGTCTATGCATGGCACGTGGAAGTGAGGTTAACAATGCCATAGAAAAGCAGGTACACTTGTGTTCCATTTTAAAGCTCCCCTTTAAAACGGGATTTCAATCACGCTTATTAGAGGAAGAAGTTACCCTTTCAAAATTAATAACCATATATATATATATTATTTTATTTTTTATTTATTTATTTTTAGTACTGAGGAAACTTGGCTTATGGAAGTCGTACATAGAATTTTTTTTCAGAATTTTTCAACATAGTCATGTCATGCAAATGGAACCCGGGTGGAGAGGTTATCATTAAACCCTCCCAACCACCCAGGATATACATCATTGACAAAATAACTTTCTAAATAATTATGTTATTAAGTCGTTAATAATAAAAACTGTAAAAATCAACAAGTTACATAGTAGGGAATACGTGTCGTTTTTTTAATATAGTTAAATTAAAGTGAAAAACTATAAATATTTAGCAAAATGGAATGTTTGATAAAATACTTGTTTTGATGGTTATTGTGGATTAAGGTTTATTGGCCTATACCAGTCATTTAATTTATGTGGCTACACTAGTTTTAGTAGTAGTCACCAAGTCGAGGTTTATCTCCAAAGTAGATATGTTTTTTTTTTAAGTATTATATAAAATGAGTTATAGTTTTTAGGTCATGTGTTATTGATAATCTATAGTATTGTAACAAAGCTCGTTTACAGGTTTAAAAACTCAATGGGAGAATGGGGTGAATCTTCATGATTAAGAATCTTATTACATGTTTCCTTTTTTAAATGTATGTATGTTTAACTCATAAAATAATTATTCTTATAATATTAATAATAATAATTTAAAATCGGGGAGGTTGGAGCAGGAGGGGTGCTAGTAAACCTCGAAGAAAAGACTGAAGTAAAATTCACATGGGGACTCGGCAATGTCACAAACAATCAAGCATAAGCTCTCTCTCTCTTTGGTAAGGATTGAAAATCAACGTCTCTAGGGGTATCAAGAACCTGATTATTGTTGGTGACTCTATGGTGATAATTCAAAAGTGTTTGAGTCTCTCCAAGAACGAGAACCTCATTGAGTTGGAATCATCTCCAATTATTATAAGGATAATGTATCTCTTAAAGAAAATTGAAAATTTTAAAATTTTCCATGTAAAGCGAGACAATAACCAAGTAGCGGATGCACAAGCCAATATTGGTGTGGACTTAGAGCAAGGGTCCTTACGTATTTAAAACGTATGTGATATATGTCATATCCCATAATGTGGTTTAAAAATACAATATTTGTGCAGTACAGCTGGAGTACAAGTTTGCAAAGAATAAACAGGTAGTTACGATGGATAACGTTCTGATAGTTTATTGTAGTGCATCGGGAGAGGGGTTGGTTGGTAGGAAGTTAATGCACAGGTATGATCGCGGGAGAGAGGAAGCCATGAACCATGACAAGTGGGCTTTTAGTCCTTGGTCATTTGTGTGGTTATTTAATATGGTTTCATTCGAGGGTTGGGTAGGTACCATCGCACTTCAATCCAAGCAGGTTTCGGTAGTGATGAAGATGGATGGTAGTTGTTTCGCCATGATGCAGAGTCGATGCTCATTTATGGTTGATAAGATAGGAAGGAATGTCAGGAAGGATTGGGCGCTTATTTATAACAGTTGGTTGCGATAGATAAACCAAAGGATATTGCTAGTACAAGGGAGAATAGCTAAGAAAATGGTCTCAGCAAGAAACGAAAGTGGTAGCGACACAGCGGAGTCTAGGCGCAGTGGGAATATAGGGTATATTGTTGATAGCTCCTGCAAGCAAGTAATCAAGGAAATAGTGAAGGAAATCAATGAAAACATGGTGGTTTTGTATGCCCAACTGTCTGGTCTCGGTAAGGATATGAAATTGCTTCAAAAAACCATGGAACTCCTGACTATAGACGTCTTGAACCTTAGCGATAAGGTTGAAAATATTGAAGTAAAGGTGGAGACAGCCACCGTGGATGTGCTTAAATAAGTTTTTGGATTTAGGGATGGCTTTACTCCTCAAGCCGAGGGTGTCATTGGCGCTGCAAATCAGGGCCTGAATCCTGGGGCAGGCGGAGTTGAAGAACTGGTCATGCCTCCTAACGAGACTTGAGGAGAAGTCAACCCTAGAAGCAGCAAGTAGCGGTTGTCTCTTTCTTGTTAAAATCTATGTTTTGTCAAACAATAGTGTATGGTGGAGTCTTTTGGAAGGTTTATAGTATAAAATATGTAAAGAGTATGTATGTATGTATGTATGTAAATAACACAGGTAGTAATAGGGTCCTTCTTCTGGTTAATTTGCTGAACGATTTTGAGCGCTTCCTCTCTATGACTATAAGGGACCTGAGCCGTTTCCAACGTTATTAATGAAAATGCTACCCGTTTTATTGAATAATAATAATAATAATAATTTAAAATAAAACTATATTTTAATTTCATTTTTTTGATTGTTTATTTATTAATGTTAAATGTATTTTATAGTAAATATTTTAATGCTTATATATATAAATTGATGTATGTTATGTAATTTAATAATATATATTTATAAACTTTTATTAACATTTAATTTATATAATTCACTAATTTATTAAAGTAATGAAAATGAATTTAAAGATGAATATCACTATATTTATATCGTAACATTCAGAATATATCTTTGGATGTACATATAAAATATAATTATTATAATCTCTTAAACATAAATAAAATATATATATTAATAATAATTAAATATTATATAGAACTAAATCATTATATTAACAAAATTAATAATTATTAGTCATTGTAATACTCTTTAAAAAACATAATTTTTTAATAGATGGAAAATTACAACATATCATATATTAATTTAACAAATTTAAAACCACATTATCATATATTAATTTAATAAATTAAAACTACATTAATGTTGGACCATAGCCATTTTTGGCATATAAATATTTTCCACCAGATAAAACATTTGTCATTGATGCATTGTCCACCAAAACGAGAAATACAAAGTTTACTTCTTGTCCCACCACCACGGGTGTCTATGTTGGTTTGTACCGATGACATGGACGCCAATAAAAATATTTTGACAAAGAAGTAGCTTGAATATTTGAAAGGGAATTAAATATCTTCCAGGTTGCAAATTTCATGTGCAGACGGATAAAAGGAATGAATCTCGACCTAAAATGTGATAGTGATACAGTTCAACTTGGCTTTATGTTGACGCAGATTCACAATATTTATTGTCCTAACTCCTCTTTGTGTCATCCATATATTGCAGTTTGAAATTTTTCATGTGGTCAAGAAATGCTAGTGCGCCTACAACCATGGCAGAGGGGTCCACACTTAACGGTAGCAATGACAGTGCTTTTCACTTGGTAGTTGACATGCCCTTTGCCATGCATTAAGGATTTAATGGTATTGAAAAGTTTGTCCCGCATATCACTGTTGGTAACAAATAAATCATATGCTATTGGGCTTTAATTGAATGGCGGTTGTATATGCCCATCGTTCAATTTTGCCAAGGCCAAACTCGAACAGTGAGTATATACAGTGGCCACTCAATACAGCCCGATAGCATAAGATTTATTTGTTGCCATCACCAATTGCATTTAAATATGTGTTATGTCACTTTTTCCACTGGTACAGAATGAGGAATATTTAATCTTCCAAAGACAGTTTACAGCCCAACTTAGGTACGTAGGGCTTTAGATGGATTATAAATATGTAATTAAAAATTGGTAATTGGGTGTTAAATTTTTCATTTTTAGTTGTATAAAGGTAATGATTAGAAAATAAGGTCGCATATTTTTTGGTGTAGCAGTTAGCTCTCGCTCTGCACCGCTGCCTCCTGTTGCGTCTCGCTCTGCGCTGCTGAGGCTGGGCACTGCCTGCTCAGCTGTCTCTCGCCCTCAGGGACTCTTGGCTCTGTTCGGTTCCCTCTTTTCCCTGCTCCTCCCTCAAGGACCTTCTGATCCGTCCCTTGCCAGATCTGTTAGGTTCTTCTCCTCTGCCTCGGGGCCTCTTCCTGTAGGGTCTAACCGGTTCTTTTCCTGCTTCTCTTCGGCTCTAAGATGCTTCGTCTTCTTCTTTTTCTTTGTGCAGTTTGGGTTTTTTGCTGCTGACCAGATCTTCTTGGCCATGGAGACCCAGGGCTCGCCCTTTGGTCCTTCACATTCTTCTCCCCCTGATGCTGAAGCTGCTTTCTCCTCTTTGCTAGCTTCGTTGCCTAAGAAAAAGAAGTCTGAAGCCGCCAAGTTTGTCAAAAAACTTACTGATGTTCCTGAGGTAAACCTTCCTTCTGAGGGCCCGATCCAGGTGGCTTTGTCCCTGGCAGATCGAGCCCTAGTGGGTCAATTCACGGGCCTTTGGCCCTCGCGAAAATCAACGGAAAATTGGGTTGTTAAGAACTCGATCCCGCTGATCATGAACAAAGTCACTTCATATTTCCTGGGAAGAGGCTATTTCATGTTTGAGTTCAACACTAAGGAGGACAAAGACTTGATCTTCAGGAATGGGCCCTATTTCATGGGCCCTTAGGGTCTCTACCTAAATAAAATGGACCCCTGACTTCAATCCGGCCGTGGATGTCCCGACGGCAGTCCCTGTCTGGGTTGGGCTCCCTAATCTTCCAGTGCACTGTTGGAACTGGGAGTCCCTCATGCACATTGGCAATGCTTTGGGAAAGTTCATTGACAGAGCAAATAACAACAATCAGTATGATTGCGCCCGAATCTGTGTCGAGGTGGACTTAGAGGTGGGACTCCCGGAGGCTATCAAAATAAAGGTTGGCAGTTGGACGCATGTGCAAGTGCTGGACTATGAGCAGCTCCGCTTCAAATGTCGTAAATGTCACGTCTATGGTCATTTTGCAAGAGGATGTCCGAACAAAGGGGAATCAGAGAAAGGAAATGAAGATGGTTGGAATCAAGTTAAGCGGTCAAAGACCTCTCACAAGAAATCTGGGGCCCCAAATGGCCAAGGCTCCCAGCCTGCCTCCACCCAAAATGTTCCTCAACCAAAAATTCAAAAAAATAGGTATGAGTTCTTAAGCTCTGAAGAAGAGGTTACTCAGGAAGAGGATAGGCAAGATAAACCCTCAGAAAAAATGGCCTTGGCAGGATCAAGACCTGAAGAAAGTGCCATAGCAAGAAATAAGGATAAGCAAATTGAAGCCTCCGAGGAGGAACATGACTCTGAGGAGTCAAAGGAGGAAGGAGAAATACGAGATACGCAGACATCGGTCAGAAGATCAGCAAGGGGCCACAAAACTGCTAGAGAAAAGAGAAATCAAGAAACTTACAAAGTCAAACTTCAGGGTAGTCACCTCACGCTGGAGAAACTCCTTGGCAAAAATCTGAAGATACCTAAAAACCAAGCACAGGGTTCCAAGGGAGCCCATCATAATAAATCTAAATGATGAAGATCATCTCCTGGAACTGCAGAGGAATGGGGAGTAAAGCGAAAGAAGAAGCAACAAGAAGCCTTATTATAAGAGAAGCCCCAGATATTCTTCTGATCCAGGAGACCAAAATGGAGGACAATGAGTTTCTCCAAACCAATAAAAAATTCTGGAAGGGACACAGAGGCCAAGCAGTTCAGCACGGGAAGCCTCTGGGGGGCTGGTCTCTCTCTGGAATCCTCTCAAGTGTAGGTTGGTCTCTGAGATTCAAAATACCCACTGGTTGTTCTTGAAGCTACAGCCTGTGGACTCGAGGGAGACATTCTGCCTTTTTAATGTCTATGTCCCAGTAAATATAGGGGAGAAAAGGGAGTGTTGGGACTCCGTCAGACACCTGTTGGAGTTTGAGAACTTGGAAAACATCATTATTGCGGGTGATCTAAATCTCAATCTGCGCATGGAGGAAAAGCGAGGAGGCACAATCGTCAGGGACCCAACAAAGTAGTGGGTGGAGGATCTCATGCAGGACTGGGATCTGCTCGATATCCCCTCAGAAAATGGTAAGTACACCTGGCCCAATAAAAGAATAGGCCCCGGTCACATTGTTGCTAGACTTGATAGATGTTTGGTGCAGAGTTCTTTTCTTTTGTTGGGCTTAGAATCCAGATTGCATATCCTCCCTTGCAGTGTTTCTGATCATAAGCCTATTATGCTTGAGATGTTGGATCACAAGGATCTTGGCCCCATAGCTTTCAGATTCAAACCTCTTTGGGTCAAGGATCCTGAGTTCCTGAATATGGTTCAGGACAGTTGGAAATTGCCAGTGAACGGTTCTCCTTTCTTCATCTGGGAATAAAAACTTAGAAGACTGAAAGTTGTTCTTAAATCATGGGCCAAATCTCTCCCCTCCCCTGCAAATGCGAGAAAGCAGGCCCACGATAGACTTGCTCAACATCATGATCAAAGTGAAGATGTAGAAATCCCTAAAGAATTGTTAGATAAGGAAGTCGAGCTTCAGCAAACCTTCCATAAAGCCTGCCTTTTGGAGGAAGAGCACTGGAGACAAAAGTCTAGGAGTTTATGGCTTAAAGCGGGAGACAGAAACTCCGCCTTCTTTCATAAACAAGCTCAAGCTAGAAAGAGCTTCAATTCTATTGCAGAAATCAAAGAAGGAAACTCGACTCACAAAGACTTTGGGAGCATAAAGAGAGCAACTTTCAATCACTTTAAAAATTTGTACAGAGAAGAGGGAGTGACTGACCCAAACTCTAAATTTTTGGAAGTGGTTCCTCCTATGATCTCCACTTTAATGAATCAGCATCTAAAAGCTAAGATCTCTATAAAAGAAATAAAAGATGCTCTCTCCGACATCGAGCTCGACAAAGCGCCAGGCCCGGATGGCTTCACTGCAAGATTCCTTCAAGTCTGTTGGCAGATTGTGGAGAAAGACCTCTACAAAATGATCTTGAAATCTCAAAATTGCCAGCAAATAGGGGGCAACACTAACTCTGCCTTCCTTGCCCTCACACCCAAAGAAAAGGGCGCTAAATATTTTAATCGGTTCCACCCCATCTCTCTTTGCAATATTGGTTATAAAATAATCACAAAGGTGATTGCAAATAGGCTAAAAGGCATCCTCTCAGCCATCATTCTGGAGAACCAAGGTGGGTTTGTTCAGGGGAGACAGCTTGCTGACAATTTCATTCTAGTGCATGAGGCGATTCATTCGAGCCAACTTCGCAAAGAGAAACGTATGGTAATTAAACTAGACTTGGAAAATGCTTTTGATCGTGTTAGACTGAGTTTTCTTTGGGAAGTCTTGCATAAATTTGGCTTTGGAATGGGCTTTATCAATTGGATTCGTGCTTGTATTGTCGATCCCTGGATCGCTCCCTTGGTGAACGGGACAACAGCTGGCTTTTTCAAAGCTTCTAGAGGGTTTAGGCAGGGTTTCCCCCTCTCTCCACTTCTCTTTGTCCTCCATGTTTCTGTCCTGAGCTTCTATCTTGACCAGAAATTGGTTGATCAAGAGATCCTGGGGCTCAACATAGCCAAAGGGGTAAAAAATGTGAATCATACTTTGTTTGCTGATGACACCCTCTTGTTAGGGGCTGCCTCTATCAGATCCGCCTTAAAGTTCAAGGAGGTTCTGGATGATTACAGCGAAGCTACAGGCAACAGTTTGAACAAAGGTAAATGCAAAGTTTTTTGTTGGAATATCTCTGCCTCCATTCTTTCAGCCATCACCAAAATCCTTGGCTTTTCTACCTCCCTCAGTTGGACCTCTTTTACCTATCTGGGCCTTCCTATCTTCCGAAATCTAGCTTACTGTATAGACTGGATCCCTCTCTTGGATAAATTCAAGGCTAAAATTCAAGCATGGAGATTCTCATGGTTAAACCTTACCGGCAAATCTGTCCTCATCAAATCTGTTCTCAGTAGTCTCCCCATCTTTCAATTCTCTGTAATCCTTGCTCCCATTGGCATCATCAAGAAAATGGAAGCCTTCATATGCAAATTCTTCTGGAAAGGTGGCAATCTCAATGACAGGAAAGTCCCTTTGGTAGGCTGGGAGAAAATCTGTAAGCCTCAGAATGAAGGAGGCCTAAATTTCAAAGATCTCAGCCTCCAAAACACAGCCATGGGAGCCAAGATTTTCTGGAGAATCATTGGTCCTCATCCAGGATGGGCGCAAAGAGCTTTATGGAGGAAGTATTTCATGAGGAAGCGGAAAAGATGCCTAGAATCCTCACTGCCCACCTCAGGATCGCAATTGATCAAACTCTATCACAAAGCAGCTCCTTTAATCAGAGACAGAGCGTATTGGATACCTGGCAACAGCAAAGAAGTCATAATATGGGATGACAGCATCATGATGCATCCCCCATTATCGAGCTATAGTTCTCTGCAAGTGCTACGACCGTGGCTGGAAAGAGCAGGTTGCGCTTCTCTTTGGGACATCTCACTGTGGGCTGGCAGTAACTGGCTGTGATGGAGACTTCTGCCTGTTCCTCCAGAACTGATACAAGAACGTGATCTCCTTCTCACTCTGTTGAATGGTAAAGCGCCTCTACGCATTGGAAGGAAGGACGCCCGTGGTTGGGGATCCACCCCAGGGCTGTATACTGTTGCACAGGGGTATAAAAGCCTCCAAGATCGCCCTCATGTCCCTCCAGACCCTGTTGTGTGGAAGGGGCTCTGGACTTACAAAACCATGCCAAAAGTTGACTCATTCTGCTGGTTGTTATGCCACAAAGGAATTTTAACATAAGACAAATTGAAGAAGAAAGGATTCCAAGGTCCCTCATGATGCCACTTGTGTTGTGACAGTGAAGAGAATGCCCAACACATTACCTTGGACTGCAAATTCTCAAAAGAAATCTGGCAGAACCTCTTAAGTCATTGGAAAACATAATTCATCTTACCTATGTTTATCTCTGACTTATTTGCAAACTGGTGAAACTTCTACCCAGAAACGCTCCCAAAAAACGGAAGTTTCAAAGCTACATGGCTCTCCTTGCCGAAATTTATCTGCTGGCAAATCTGGTTGGAGAGAAATAGAAGAGTCTTCAGAGATGAAAGCTTAAATCCGCAGTTCACCATCATCAAAATAAAAAGTCTATGGAAGGAAAGTCTAGGGGATCATTTATCGGACTTGAACCTAAGCCAGCAAGACTTAGAATGGGGTGCCTCGTTGGATCTCCAATTCTCTGGAGAAACAAGGCAACACAAGGGTACAAAAGAGTGGCAATTCAGAGGGAAGGAGAATGATCTATCTTATTTGCTCATCAAGCAAGCCAAATACACTGTGTTCTTTGATGGGGCAGCGAAAGGCAACCCCAGATTGGCTGGGGCAAGAGGAGTTATAAAGAATGAGGGCAGAATTGTGACTAAGTTTGCTTGGGGATTAGGACAATCCACCAGCATTCAAGCAGAAGCCTTGGCACTTCTTCAAGGTCTCAAGCAAGCAAAGGCCTTTGGTCTATCAGATGTTAATATTATAGGAGATTCTCAGTTCATAATTAAAGTCTTATTGGAGGATTCTTCTCCTACAGATCTTAGATTGGCAAGAGTGATTTCAAGAATCAGAATTCTAGTGAAATCTTTCCATACTACAAATTTCCTTCATGTATTGAGGGGGAACAATAAAGATGTTGATTTGGAAGCCAATAGGGTGGTGCCACTTCCTGCTGGCTCTCTCTTGAAAGACGGAATTGAGGAGTGGGACTCCATACCATAAAATAGATTTATGTTTTACTACTTTATTCTGAATCAGTTTGTTTGTACATTTAAGATAGGAAAACTAACAGAGATAGATTCTCTAGTCTCGAGTAAAATACGTGGATCTCCAAATTTTGGGGCCTATGATCAGCTAGTGGAAGAAAATTCAAGGGCTATGCCCGATCTATTGTAACCAGTGAAAGGCATTTTGGCCAATATCTAATATAAATCCATATCTGTTTCTGTTAAAAAAAAAAAAAACCAAGGCCGCATAGTTAATGTTTTGTGCCACTTAGTTTAATAAAATATTTTAATGTCATAATGTGTTGTATATACTCCATCCAATAATAAAATTGTAAAATAAGTTATATGAATATTTATTTAACCTTTTTTTATTAATTTTTTAATATAATTAACATTTTTGATAGATAAATGTTATATATATATAATATATAAATTGACAGAAGAGATGATAACAAGTAATAATTATTTATTTAATTTTGAATGATGACAATTTTTTTTTTTATATAATACTAATATAGTACACATGTCATGTCACGTAATTAGAGTATAGATTGATATAATGAGAGTTGTACAAATTGTACACATTATTTTTACATTATTTTTCAAAAAAAAAAATTGTAAATTAAAAGATAAGACCCATAAAAATTGTCTATTTAATACTTTACGTCAATGAGAAAATGGAATTTTTGAATTTAATTACAAACTATTTGTGTTTATGGTACATAGTAATTAATATACAATGACATTTTTCAGATTATTTATATTTATTGTACATAGTAATTGGTGATATAGTACATAGTAATTAATAATAAAGTACACAACAGTCAATTCTTGTCATCATTACACAATAAGAGGGGAGACATTTTAACCAATCATATTTGGAATAAATAGAAATTCAAATTTTATTTAATAATAATATAGATTTAATTTCATAATGTTAAACTTTGGATAGATTTTATTAGATATTGTAGTTCAAAGAAAAACGAATAGGCAAATCAATGAAAACTCCAAGTGGTATTAATAAGATGTTTAACCAATGCAAATTAAAAAATAAAAATTACTTTTAATTATAATTAAATTAATATAATACAATAGTTAAATTTGTAATGTTAAACTATATAAAACACTGTAAAAAAAAATTGGGCAAGAAAAACTAATAAGTTGTCAAATAAAAAATTGAACATAATTTATCTTGTTTGCCTAAAGTATAGTAACTTATAAAATAGATAAAGACATCATGAATTTTGTCTTTGAGGTTTTTGCGAGTCTCATGTTTATGTAGATTATCTTTCGGATCCATCACATTCAATTTCTTTTTTGTTCGACGTTTCGAACTAGCAACAGTGATTCATCTTCAGTGTGTGAAAAAATCATTGAAAGATTGGTCTTATTTTTTAAATATATAGAGATGTATGAGATGCTTAGCCGACAGATATTAGAATTTATTAAATTATTTTTATTTTTTCTATTTGTTTTGTAAATTTAATTGTATTTTTGTGATATTTCAAAATTATTATGGAATTATTATTTTTCCTTGGGGTTATGGTTATATTAATTTTATATGTATTAATTAGGGGTTATGGTTATATTAATTTTATATGTGTATTAATTATTTTCATATTTGTTCATTTATTTTTAATATATTTTTTTAATTAATTTAATTATATTTATTTTAATTATTTTAATTTTTAATTAATATTATTTACTTTATTTATATTTCTAATTAATTGTTAATTTAATTGTTAATATTTAATTATTTTCCAATTTATTTATTTTATTTATTATTAATATACATATTTTATTATTATTTATTTTTGATATTTTAATTATATTTATTTAATAATTATTTTTAATTTAATTTAATTTATTTTTAATTTAAACTATATTTCTAATTAATTATTAATTATAAATTGTTATATTTATATTTTTATTTCAATTTATTTATTAATATTTACATACACACACAACACAATATATATAATATTATTATTTTTCACAAAATCGGTTGTTGTATTAAGATCTGAAAAAATAAAAGAGGGAGCTTGGACTCCTAAGGTACAAGAAGTGCCATAAGGTGCAAGGAGCAGAGGAGTTACAAAGTGAGATATTCTCCTTAGTCCTGCTTTTTTTGGCTTTGAGGAAGTCTAAACAAAAGTAGATTCTTACATACTGAAGCAGCGAAAAACAACGTTTGCAATACATAACCAATCTATATTAATGTCACTGATGTGTCGCACTGTGGATTCCTCCGGATTGTCATCTACACCGATTTGCTTGGCGCTTGAGGAGCTTGGGGCAGCTGCGTTGCGCTTGTCCAACATATATGCCAGTATTTCTATGGACTCTTCCACATGGCTGCACCTATTAGACAAGTGATTGAACTACTCTTGTAAAGAGGAAACCCTGTGAAGAAACAAATTGGTTTCAGCTTGATACTTATCGTTGATGATGCGGTTTTGGTTGTCGGTTTTTGCGTCTAAGATCTTCTTTTGAGCTCTTATTTCTTCCAGCTCAGCTTGAAGATCAACACAATGAAGGCAATCCTCGTTGCGGGCCATTACTGCAAAAGCTGGATGAGGCAGAAAGAAGAGGGATCTCCGAATCACGGTGAAAAATGTTGCGCTTGAGGGTGGACAACAGCAGAAGCAACTAATACAAGGGTAGATAAAGAAATCAGAGGTTCAGAACTTATACAAGAGTCCAAGCCGAGAGGGGAAAAAGGGGGCCTCAATGAAGAAGGCTTGATCCAAAAGTGCAAAAGGACAAAGAATAGGCAGGGCGATGAACAACGAAAGGGAAGGATGAAATATATAGATGGGCGGGGGTGACGAGGGGCAGTCACATGAAAGGAGGGAGGAACAGAGGAGGGGCACGAGAATTCCAAATGCCTGTCCAGCGGAGTCTGAAAAACACAGTTGAAAAGAAAGAAATCGTCTAGATCACTAATTGAAGTGCAAAGAATGAAAAATTTGATATTGTTCCGAATACCAAGGCTGATCATGATCTTGTTGTTGATTTGAAGGACCTATGTCCAATTCCACCTGTCAGATTTTGGAGATTTGTTGTAGATCGCACTGATACAAATCATGGTAAAGGATGCTAAGTCTCCTCAACGTTACATAGTAGGCTGCCCATTGTCCTGTCGCAAGCCTTGTTGGCACGTGTGTCAGCTTGCTTATTGAGCAAGCGAAGGATATGATGAAAGCTCAAATTTGGCATTATCTGTTGTAAAAATTGACAGCGTTGAATGACCTATTGTAGGAAATATTAGGAGATTCTTTATTTTGAGCCATTAGACTGATAACCACCCATATAATATACAGATTTTAATTATATTTTTATTTTGATTATGTTAATTAAAATAATTAAATTAAAAATACAAAGAAATAATAATTAAAATAAATATTAAATTATTTATTATTTTGATTATTTAATTAAAAATAAAATTAAAATAAATTATATATTAATAATATAAGTTTAACATTAAATTAAAAATATTAAAATAAATATAATTAAATAAATTAAAATAAATGAATCAAAATATGAAATAATTAATACATATAAAATTAATATAACCATAATCCTAACTCTAAGAAAAAATAATAATTCCATAATAATTTTGAAATATCACAAAAATACAATTAAATTTACAAAACAAATAGAACAATTAAAAATAATTTAATAAATCCTAATATTTGTTGGCTAAGCATCTCATACATCTCTATATATTTGAAAAATAAGACCAATCTTTCAATAATTTTTTCACATCCTAAAGATGAACCATCGTTGCTGGTTTGAAACTTTGATCAAAAAAGAAATTGAATGTGATGGATCCGGATGATAATCTACATAGACATCATGAATATTTTCAATATATAAAATTTTAATTTATTTATTTATTATTATTAATTATTATTAGTATTTAAAGCAATGTTGTTAATATTGACGATATTCAGAAATATCGCAATATTTTCTTGACTGAAAATATCACAATATTTCAGCAAAATATCACGCTAAGACCTCAAATGTCGTCGGGCAGGCTCGGCCGCGGCTAGAAAAGCGATTTTGATAGTTTTATTTGCTCATTTTGGTTTTTTACCCTTGGAGAAGGAAGGGTAAGAACTTTGTGGTGGTTTTCAAAGAGGGATTGAGGATCAAACAATCATTATCACCACCAACTAAAAAAAATTATGAATCAAAGATTAAAGATCACTAAGACAAACTTCATTTCTTCCATTAACATGTATGTTCTTAAAAACCCCTATGTTAATGATTTTTCATAGATTTAGGGTTATGCTTGCTTGTCTCTTTGCCTACCAACATTTTTTCTTTTTCTTTTTCTTTTTCATGCCCATGAGCCAATGCAAGGGTTTTCTCCATATTTGGACAACAAGCTTCATTTTTTTTTAACTTTCTTATGCACCCTCTTATTGCCATTTTTCATTCACATTGCAAATAATGTAGTAAAAAAAATAATTTTTAAATGAGATGGTTATTACTTATTATTTTTTGTGTATAGGTGTTCAATGCCATTTTTTTTGTTTTTTTGGTGCCCTAGGTTTGAATTAGTTCACTACAAATATGTCAAAAGCCTTGGACACATTCTAGGAGTGTGGGGAACCTAATGGTGTGAAAAATTAGACATATCTATCATGCAAATTGTGTGGGACCAAGATAACATGAGGGGTTATGCAATTGAAATACCATGTGGTTAGACTCCCTAGACATGATGTTGGTCTTACGATTTCTAGTGCAGAGCTTATATAAAATCCTCTTGAAGCAATTGATGAAAAAGACAAAAATAAGGAAGAGGAAGAAAGAAGCAAGGTTGAACATGCAAGTAGATCTTTCAAGATATCTTCTTCTGATTTTGAGGCTGAGGGTAGTGGTAGGGACTCCACAACATCACCTTCTAGTGCTAATGTTACTGGGATTGGGAGGTCATCATTTTTTGTTCCACGAACAGGACATGGAGCACAACATTCCATAAAATCAATTGTTAAAAAAAAGGAGAAGCAAGAAGCAAATAGATTTATGGGGAGATGTCTTTTCTCTAGCGAATTACCTCGCAGCATCATCAAAACCAATCCATTTTGGCAACCAATGTGTGTACATATGAGGAGTTGTGGGGGCCAATCCTTCAAGCAGAAAAGTAGGACATCAACTCTAGATTGGCGGAGTTGAAATAGACATGGGAAGTGTTTGGATGCATAGTGATGTGTGATGGTTGGACAGATAGGAAGAGTAGGACCCTTCTAAATTTCTTGGTACATTGTCCTAAATGTACCATTCTTATTAAATCAGTGGATGCATGAGCACATATGAAATATGTAGCAATGATATGTGAGTTATTATATGGATTCGTCTGGGAGATTGGTGTGTAGAATGTGGTGCAAATCATAACAGATAATGCAGCTAATTATGTGTATGCTAACCAGATGCTTATGGAGAGGCACCACACATTGTTTTGGACTCCATGTGCAACACATTGTATCGATTTGCTACTTGAGGATATGGGGAAACTCTCCTTCATCAAGGAGGTGATTAATATGGCTAGGAGCATCCACAAGTTTATATATAACCATGATTTTGTTGTTCGCCTCATGAGGAGATACACTACGAACAAGGAGTTGAAGCATCATGCAATCACACGTTTTGCCACCAACTTTATTACTCTTAATTCTTTGCTTTGATGCCAGTATGAGTTGAAGCAAATGTTTGTTTTTTATGAGTGGCGTGATTATAGTTACAATAGGAGACAAGACGGGAGAGCCATTGCAAAAATGGTGTACATTGACACATTTTGGCAAGGAGTAGAAGAAGTGTGCTCAATTAGTGAACCTGTAATAAAGGTTATGAGATTGGTATATGGGGACAAGCCTGCAATGGCTTATTTGTATGAGGCCATGGACAGGACCAAGGAGGCCATCTGTTCTTATTATGCAGACAAGGGGTCTGCTAAACTTGATAGACATATGATGTTATGGGATGTGATTGATAGTCAGTGGATAGGGATGCTTCATCGACCCATTCATGCAGCAACACTCTTCCTCAACCTAGCATTTTCATACAAATGGGCCTTTGATTTTGATGGCGAGGTGATGGAAGGGATCCATTCTTGTATTCAGAGGATGATACCTGATCCTGAGTTTCATAGCAAAATGAAATGTGAGATATTGTTTTATCAGGATTATGTTGGCCTATTTGGCTTTGATGATGCTATTAGGGAAAGGACCCTCTTCATGCCACGTAAGTGACAAGTCATCACTCATTAGAATTTTCAATTTAGAATTTACTTATTTATAATTCTAGATTTTTAAAATTCAATTATGTAATTTTTGTCTGAAAGTTTAATTATATTTTAAGTTTTTGACTTTTTTATTTCTTTATTTTGTTGTAGATATTTGGTGGCGAAGCTATGGTGCAAGGGAACCAATTTTGCAAAATTTGGCCATAAGAATATTGAGTCAAACATATATCTCTTCAGGGTGTGAGCGCAATTGGAGTGTATTTGAGAAAATACACTAAAAAAAGCACAACAAGTATAACTTTGTGCTTCAGCCTTCAGTTTGAGTAATTACATTTATTGTAATTTTAATTTATGACCCCCAAATGTTAAGAGTCAAGACTCATTAGTTTTTTTAACACTCTTACAGGTTGGAGTTCTCACGCCTGGATGATTTAGTGTATGTGCATTACAATCTCCGGCTTCGAGTAAAGCAAATAGAAACACCAATGGATTCAGATGCCATTTCCTTAGACAATATTGATGTATTGTCTCAGTGGAGGGTTGGGTCTAAGGTGCCCATCTTAGAGGAGTCACCTTCATGGTTAGAGCCAAATGAACCATTAGAATAAGGGCAGCAAGAGGAGGACTTGGGGGAGAAGTAGCACAAGGAGGAGGAGCAAGAGGAAGAGGAGGAGGAGGACGACGAGATAGTGGGAGAATCATTGTTAGCACCATCTGCTATAGATATAAGAGAGCACAACTCCATACCTAATAGTCATTATTTGACATTAGGTGCAGGGGCATGACCTTCTATTGCTAGGGGCAGGCCTCGAAAACAATGCATCATGTTTTCCTGTAAGAGGGGGAGAGGGCATTAATCTCAGATAGATAATTGCTAGTTTTATTTGTTTTGCTACATATAACTCATGATGATGAGATACTTTTATATATGTGATGTTATTTTGTATTGGTTCTCCACATTTGAGTCCTTGATTGGACAATTATCAGGGATTAACAAGATTTGGTATCGCCTTTAATGTATCATTTTTATTTTACATCCATTACATCATATATATGAGTGTTTTCTTCATATTTATGTGCCAATGTGTTTATTTCATGTTGTTCTGGACCCTCACCGATATTTTGCCAATATCAATATTTTCAAAACTGGTTTAAAATAATAAAATTGAAAAATATTGAAACATATATTCATCCATAACCATGATAATAATGTTATTTAAATATATAAAAGGTTTAAAAGGGTTTGTATGTTATACTTTATCTAATTTAACAATTTTTTTAATATTTATTGTTTTTAGATATGGAAGAAGATTATAGCAAATGTAAAATTTGAATTAATTATATATAAAACTTGATGTTAATTATTATAATAAAGACTAATATATAAATAAATTGAACTTTAAATGATTATTTAAAAGATAAATTAATAAGAACTATGTAGATTAATTAGTTTGTGAGTTTTAGCAGAAGCCATAAAAGATCTTTTGAAAATGGAACCCACAGACATCCTCATGTTCAAAGAAACAAAAGTAGAAGGGGAGATCCTTCTAAGTACTTGTAACACCAAATGGAAATTCGACTCCGGAAAGGTTGTGAGTGTAAGAGGCACGGCTGGAGGAATAGGAACATTCTGGGCAAAAAATTCCTTCACCCTAGAAAGATCATTCGAGACCCAGCATTGGATATATACAGAACTACGGCATATAGCAAGCAATCTCAGCATAGCCTTGTTTAATATGTATGTTCCTGTCCACTATGAGGAAAAGAGAGAATGCTGGAAGACTCTATTAGAGTTTTTAGATCACAACAATCTCAGAAACATAATTATAGGAGGCGACCTGAACATAATTTTTGATCCTAAAGAGAAAAGAGGAGGGACTTACTCAAGAGACCCTTTTCTAACCACAGTGGAGAACATAATACTACAGAGGGAATTAGTAGACTTCAAGCCAGTTAAAGGAAAATACACATGGACCAATAACAGAACAAGAGAAAATCATATTGCAGCAAGGTTGGATAGATTTCTTGTCAGCAGCTCTATAATGATGGGGAAAAGAATAGTCATAAACAAGATCCTTCCAAAGCTCAGTTCGGATCACAAACCTGTACTCCTCTGCCTGAAAGAAGAAGAGGATCTTGGACCCCTCCCCTTTCGCTTCAGTCCTCTCTGGGCGGAAAGGGAAGGATTCATGGAAATAGTCCAAGCAGCTTGGAGCACAGAAGTCTCAGGCTCCCCAAGCTATGTTTGGGAGCAAAAAATAAAAAATACAAAGAAGGCTCTTAAAGAGTGGATAAAGAAACCTATGAAAACTCCCACCAGTAAGAGGAAAGAGGCTGTCACACAGCTGGAAGAAATTCAATTTGATTTGGAAGAGAAAGACATTCATTCCATGGACTTAGACCAAGAAACAATTGCACAAAGGAATGCATATTGTTCTTTTAGAAGCGAGGAAGAGTACTGGCGTCTAAAGTCTCGCAGCCTGTGGCTTAAAGCTGGGGACAGAAATACCACATACTTCTATAAACAATTTAGGGCTAGACTCAGGCGAAACCATATAGCAGAAATCATCTTACCTAATGGACAGGTTTGTAAAGGATTCAGCCAAATCAAGGAAGCTGTTGTAAATCACTTCCAAAATCTACTTACAGCAGAAAAGGAGGGGAGTGAGGACGACACACTAGAGTTCCTCGCTAACATTCCAAAGCTAATCAGTGCGGAGGATAATGAAAACCTCATGAGCTCAGTAACGGAAGAAGAAGTATTCAACATTGTGTGGTCTATGGAGCCTGACAAAGCGCCAGGACCAGATGGTTTTACTATCCATTTCTATAGAATCTGCTGGGCATTAGTCAAACCAGACCTCCTCAGAATGATACGTGGATTCATGAGAAAGGCAAGGATAGGGGGCGGAATCAATTCAACCTTCCTTGCCTTAATTCCTAAGGAGATAAATCCAAGATCTTTTGACAGGTACAGGCCGATATCTCTATGCAATGCGTCCTACAAGATTGTGTCCAAACTTCTAGCAAGCAGAATCAAGCCTCTCTTGCAAAAGCTCATTTCTCCAGCTCAGGGGGGATTTGTGAAAGGAAGACACATTCTGGACAATGTTATCCAAGTCCAAGAAGCTTTGCACTCGAGCCATTCGCGCAAAGAACAAGGTATGCTTATAAAACTGGACATGTGTAATGCTTTTGATAGAGTTAATCGCTCTTTTTTGTACAGGGTCCTCACAGCCTTCGATTTCAATCAAGAGTTTATAAATCTAATCAAAGCATGTCTAGAAAAGATCTGGATAGCCCCTATGATAAACGGAAGACCAGCAGATTTCTTCTTAGCCACCAGGGGACTGAGGCAGGGCTGCCCTTTGTCTCCATTTCTTTACATATTGATGGCAGACTCTCTGAGTAGAAAATTAACTTTGGAAAAACAAAATGGCAACCTCCCAGGAATCAGGATTGTGAAGGAAATCGACCCAATGAACCACGCGTTGTTTGCTGATGACTCATTGTTGCTTGGGGGCGCATCTCTTCGAATTGCAAACTCCTTCAAAATCATCCTCAAAAAGTTTTGCAATATCTCTAGAGCGTTAATCAGCGAAAGGAAAAGTGTTGTCTATGGGTGGAACACAGATCAGCAGACAATCAACAGAATCGCCAACGACCTGGGTTTCAATGGGTACGCAGATTGGGACAAATTCAAATACTTGGGTCTTCCAATAACAAAGGGATCCAACAGGAATCAACTGTGGGAAGAGGTGATCTCCAAATTTAAGAAAAAGATCGCAGGATGGGGGGGTTATTGGCTCACCACAGGAGGCAAACTCGCGCTCATTAGAGCTGTACTCTCGGCACTACCCACGTACCAGGCCTCCTTAATGCTAGCTCCAAAGCAAATCTTAGATCAGATCTCCAGTCTTATGCGAAAGTTCCTGTGGAATGGAGGGAGAGGAAATGACAATAGATTTCATCTGATAAATTGGGAAACAGCGAAAAGACCTATGGAGGAAGGAGGACTCCAAATATGAGATCCTCTTCTAGCAAATATAGTGTTGGGTTGCAAATTACTGTGGCAGTTGCTCGATGAGCCTAGTCACCCTGTCAGCCTGATATTAAAATACAAATATTTCAAGCATCAGTCAATCAGATCCTTCATTTCGGAGAAAGCCCCTAAAGGAACTCAAGCCTGGAAGTTATGCAGCAAAGGTATTGAATTCTTCAAAACCCACCTGTTCAAAATTCCTGGGAACAGCAAAAACACTCTGTTATGGAAAGACAGAGTCATGGGACACCCTCCCCTCAAAGAAAATAGTGAAATTACAGAGATAAGAATATGGCTACGGTCAAAAGGAATTCATAAGATCGAAGACATTGCTGGATGGGATAACAGAGGAGAGTGGCAATGCTGGAATTTCCTCAAGGCACCAACGCAACTCGACACACAGCTTCACGCCCTTAAAAAGGTGATTTCAGACTTTGCTCCAGTCCACATAGATGAAGAAGACTCCTGGGGATGGGGAAAGACGGGTTTGTACACAGCAAGGCAAGGATATCTACAATTGCAAAGCAAAAACAACTCGCCTCATCCGAAAGAAGTATAGAAGTAGGTATGGGACAGTTTTAGCATTCCCAAGATCAACTTTTTCTTCTGGACTCTGTTCCATAATAAGATCTTAACCGGAGAAAACCTGTGGAAGAGAAACATAGCAGGCCCCCACCGATGTGTTCTATGCAAAAATGCTCAGGAAACCACAGATCACTTGTTTATCAATTGTGAGTATGCCAAGAAGGCCTCGAATATTTTTCTGACAGGAACAAATGTGAGACCCTCAGCTCAATGTACGATAGCAAAAATGTTCACCTCTTGGAAAGCCAGCTACCCACATAATATTGCTGGAAAATCTCCATGGTTCAAGATATGGATCGCTGCTCCAAAATATCTATGATGGAAGCTCTGGCTTGCCCGGAACGAAATTATCTTCAACCAAAATGAAATAGCAGCAGAAAAAGTGGCAGAACAGGCAAAGAAACTCCTTGAAACCCTGAACTATTCTTCAGTCAAAGATGACAATTCCCTTCGAACAGAGGAGAAGGCCTGGCTGGACGGTTTCTTATTCACTACCAGACCTTCAGCAATTACTCGACCAACCCACAAGGAAAGATGGCAGGTCCGAGACCCCGAGGATAGATTTTAGCAGTGGTGGAAATCCCATGGCAAGTGCGCTATCTTCTTTGACGGCGCTTCTAAAGGCAATCCAAGCACTTCAGGAGCAGGAGGGGTAATTTATTCTCCGAGTGGAGAAAAAGAAGATTTCAGTTGGGGATTAGGAACGAAAACCAACAACCAGGCAGAAGTTCTTAGTCTCTTAAAAGCTTGCCAATTAGCCAAGAAAGAAAGCCAAAGAGAAATCATCATTTTTGGGGACTTATAACTGCTGATAAAGGCACTAAGAAGCAAGGAAGGGTTAAAGGATCCTCTGTTAAATAAACAACTCTCAAGAGTGAACAGAATTCTGAAGGATTTCTCCTCGGTGCAAACATTTCATGTCCTCAGAGATTTAAACAAGGAGGCGGACAGATTGGCAAACACAGGCTGCACTCAGCAAAATGGAATGATCAGCATAAATGCAGGAGCTTTGAAATTGGCAATCATCCCTTAACTGGGAGAGGTGCTCATGTAAATTCATGAATTTTAATTCGGTTGATTAGGCTCTGCCCAACCTGGAATTCTCAATAAAACACAACCGTTTTAGTTAAAATAAAATAAATAAATAAATAAATAAAAATAAAATAAAATTAGTTTGTGAGTTTTAGTCTACACTGGGTTATAGGTTCAAATCTTACAGGTAAAGGTTAAGGACAGGAGATACCTTTGGGGGAATTAAATTATCCTAAAGGACGTCCAAGCTTGATCAAGTTTCACAAAATCATGTTCTTCCATACAACATTAAAGCTAGCTTTAGGTGAGAGCCAACCTAGCTCGAAAAATAATTACTAATGAAGTTTTGACTTTTTTTCAAATGGATGATGATTTTCCAAAAAATCTAACACTTTTTCTAATGATGGCAATAATTATAAAATTAAAGTTTAAATAATTATATAAAAAAATAAAAAATATAAAGAATAAATTTAGAATAATTTTTATTAATATTTATTGACTATTTAATATATATTTAATGAAAAATATTCAAAAAAAAATTGAAATTTCATGTTTAAGTTTATGCTCATTTTTTTACTAATCACATTTATTCACCGTATAACCATTTTTTATATTGTATAGTTAAATTCTTTTGATCATATATATATATATAATATATTATATATTAATAATATATATATAAAGATTGTATTATAGAGAAACGGCTTTAGGGTTTTGAAGTTCTCTCCTTAATGTTACTAATGAATATTTTAACTTAGTCAAAAAAAATAAAAATAACAAAATAAAAAATAACCCTATAAAAATAAAAATGACTCATGGTATTCATGTGGAATATAACCTATTTAAAGGGTGAAATTAAACCAACCATTTTAACTTCAGATTTACCAAGCAGTGAGAGGGATCAAATCCCTTGACATGCAAACCTCTTTTAGAGTGAAAAAAGATTTGATCCCTCTCGGTGCTTGGTAGATCCGGAGTTAAGATGGATCTAGGCTGATAATCTAGTATGGGAGAGATATTATGTTAAATCATTTGATTTAATTTTTTTTAAGGAATGGGTATTGGTTTATTATATTAAAAAAATGGTTTATGGGCGAGTACGCGTACAAAAGTCTTCATGTTCTAGAAATTCATTTCAATCTGCTCACCAATACATAGAAATTTTATTCTTATGACAAGTCTTGCCTCCTATTTTAAACACGTGTCTACTATAAACTCAAAAAAGATTCCTAACAACATTATAAATCTACATAACATCAAAATTAACCAAATTAAGAGATGGAACAAATCAACATGTCGTGACAGAATTTTAGACTTATCTCGATGTTTCGGCCTCATGCTCGCTTCGAAATTTTTTCTTTGCAAGTTTATCACTACTTTGTTCTGCTTCCTCATTGGAAAAGTCTACCCTTATGGAGTTTTCTTCCAAGTATGATACCCAGGAAACTAACACTGACAATTCAATTCGAAACTCCCTTTGAAATTGCTCCACTTGATTGTGAAGAAGTGTGAGTTTGGTATCCATGAGAAGCCTGGTGGTATTTCTCACGTTTTCTTCAAGCTTGTTCCCATGTTGAAGAATTATCAACAACACCCCCACATAATCAGGTAATCGAACCAGTAGACCATGCTTTGCGTCTTGAGACTAACCACTTGGAGTCGCCATCACATAAAGATATTGCTTCATGCTAAAGGTGAAGGCTTTCCACTTCCAAGCCGCTACATTCTCCCTTAAATAATCTCTACTCCTATTGAACCATCGACTTAAACAAATGTTATTCCCATCAGCCATATCCACATTTGAGAATCATCGTACTTCAAGAATTTTCATGCGATAGATATAGGGGAGGGGGAACATTAACAACATTATGAAAGTTATTGAATGTTCTACTATCACCAAGGCTTGCATCTTTGATATAAATCATGTTGGTTCCTTAAGACTTAACAATTAAAGCCCCATGAGGATGCTAACTATAACTACTAATTGTCAATTATTGTGTTGATTAAGACGAGGATTAATCTCCTTGGGGCAACTTGACTGGAGTATTAACTCAAGAATCCTCTCCATGCCCACTTGCATATGTTTTCAAGATGAGGTCATTCTGTTTGATGAAATGAGATTCACCAATATGGCTTTTTCAAGGATTCTAATGATTTTTTTTTCCAATGCAATAGAGATTTTTGTTCTTTCATTCCATTATTAAGGGATAGGAGAGAATAAATGTGATCCCTGATCCAGAATTAACTTCCCTTCCTCCAAAGTATCCCCTTGATTAGCCATGGTATCTGCTACTCAATTTAGTTGCCTTAAGACATGAAAAAAATCAATTTGCTTGAATTACATTGTTTGAATAATAATCCTTTGAAGAATCGAAGAAATACTTGGAATTTGTGTTCCTTTGAGTTTCCACAACTAACGGATTACAACAATTCAGTCTCCATAAACTATTAGTTTGGTAATCTTCCTTGTCAATGTTATTTCCAAACCTTATCAGAGTGCCAAATATTTAGCTTGATTATTGGTCACTTGACCCCATCCCCAAACATATTTTGTCTCTATTTGTTCATCGGGGCAAAGAATAAGCCATCTAGATCCTGCCACCCCAAAATTTACTTTATAAGCTTTGTCAAAAAATAAAGAGAAATGATTTCTCTTCAATCTCCATTGTTGAAAATCCTTGGGTTCCTACCTTACAAAGCTTCCAAATCTTGGAGCCTACACTTTCCCATTCTACTGAGTTCGCTTTGAGAAGTCAATTTTTATGAAAATACTTCCTCACAAAGGCCATTTTCCACCATTCTTTGGAATAAAAAATGAGTTTCCATATAATCTTTGCTCCAAGAGTTAGATTCATAAAATAAGGATCTTTTATTGCCAGTCCTACATTTTATTTTGGAAGTCAAACAATATTCCAGTGCACCAAGTGAAGCTTCTTTCACTGTGTTTACCTCCTTTCCAAATGATTTTTCTAATTAAGGAAGTAATTTGATTAATTACCCCTTTCGGAGCCAAAATTCCTAAGCTAAGATATATGGGAAGTGTTGAAAGAACCACTTTAACTAGAATTGTTCATCCTACAGGATTAAGTCGTTCACCCCCCAAGATTGAATTTTCTTTCTGAACTTTTGCATGAATTCACTCCAATCGTCCATATTAGTGGCCCCTAGAAAGATAGGAATTCCTAAGTACTTAAAGGATCTCCACCCTTTTTTCGTTGGAAATTCTAGAGATCTGAGATTTCCAGCATTGTGGAATCATGACAATTCTATCCATATAATTTACTCTTTCTATTTATTTATTTATTAAACCCCCTAAAATATCTAGATAGGAATATGTTACTTGTTTGAATTGACTCGCAACTATATTGGAGGCTCCTCCTAGTATAAGTGTATCATCCATAAATTGCGAGTGATTAACATCTTTAACATTCCTGGTGATATTAAGATGTTTCAATCATCCATCTACCCTCACCATTTCAAGATTTATACTAAGAATTTCTGAAAACAAAATATATAATAGAGGGGAAAGGGGGAAACCTTGCCTCAATCCCCATGAAGCCGAGAAAAAGGACACAGCCTGTCCATAAACCAAAGGAACGATCCATGGGGCGCCAATGAAGGCCTTTATCCATTTCATAAAATCATTACAAAAGCCAAAATTTTCCAACACCGAAAATAGAAAAGAATGTCTTACCCAATCGAAGGCATTGGCCATCTCCAATTTGATGATGATCCCTCGTTCTCCTTATTTACTCGAATGAATAAACTATTGGACTAAAATGATGTTATCTAAAATATGGTGGCACTGCATGAATCCTCCTTGATTTTTTGATATTATTGCTAGAAAATTTTTCCTAAGTGTGTAAGCTATGACCTTTGTGAGGATTTTGTATGCTGAGTTGCATAAGGAGATGGGCCTGAAATGAGAAAAATTTAGAGGCTTAGATTCTTCAAGGATTAAGGCAAGAAAAGAGGAATTTGTACCTCCTCCCAATTTAGATTTTATTATGGAAGTTGTGCATTCTCATTAAATTTTTTTGATCATAGTCCAAAAGCATCAAAAGAAGCTAATTGAAAACCCATATCGGTTGGGGGCTTTGACAGCATCTGAAGACCATATTGCCTCATTGACTTCCTCCTCCTCTATTATGAATGGTAAACATGAAAAAAATTGTCTTTCTTTTACTCAATTGTTCTCCTTACTTTCTTAATAAAGTACATAGAAGTGTAGGAAGGCTTCTTTCTTAATTTATGAGAAAGTTGAAACTTTTGGCTTGTACTCAAGAAATAATTTCTTTGACTTGATTTCAAATATCTCGAGCCTTTGCCTTCTTATGAAATAAGGATGTATTTTAATCACATGCCTTTAGCCACATGTTGTGTGATTTAAGTCACTAGTATTCCTCTTCTTGCCTACTAATTTTTTGAATCTATTTACTCATATATTTTTCCTTCTCTATGTTCCACACCTCTACTATCCCCATTACATAAGTGCTTGATGATTTTTCCAATAGATTAATGATCTATAACTTTTCTTTCCCTAGGGGTTTGTAGTTACTCTTTGATCAAGGAGATCAAAAATATGCTCAAAAATCAAAATGCTTGAAATCACCTGAAACCAGTGCCAAATCATAAATCTCGTTGTTCTGATTCCAACGATGCTTGAATCGCCTCAATCCAAAACCATATGTTAAAGTATTGTATTATGAATTTTTTGGCAAATAGATAAAACTTCAACATGCAAGGGTGACTCAACAGGTCATACAATGACACGGTACTGACGTCAACACGCTGACTAGTAAGTACAATGGTCAAACAGGCCAACCTCGTGCGAAAACGTGGTATGTCATACAGGTCTGGTGGCGACATTTTATTGGTTTTTAATTTTTTGGTGGACCAATCAGGAGGTGCCACGTGATCCTTAGGCCCCATGCAAAATTTGGTTTGGGGTCCAATCGACCCCAGCAAGGGTCGACCCCGCGACCTTTGGTTAAACAATGTATCATAATACTACCATACCATCGCATTGGTTCTTGTTATGTTATGAGTAGCGTTTATATTTGATGTGAAGTGGTCAATGTATTTGGGGGGGTGGGGGCTAGTGGGCTAGCCCAACCAGCTTGGCCTCGGGTCATATCACACAACGCATGACCACATTGCAGAGGAAAGGTGGAGGGGGTGGGCATGTGGCCCTTACCCCAAGCCACATGATATACCTATGACCACAGTTAAAAGGTGGAGGCAGAGGGGGAGGTCAGTTAGCCTAACCCGAGGTCCCATTTACTACCCACAACTGGCTAGCGTAACCAACGGCGTGAAGCAGAAGGGGTGGGGTGGTTAGCCCTAGCCCTAGGTTCCATTTATGGCACGAGACTACTGGTGGGGCTTGCGGTGGAGGGTCTGGCGCATGGCGCCAAGCCAGCGGCCATATTTCCCCTAACGTGACCAGGTGTGACAGAGTCGACGATCACATGGGCTCTAGCATGTGTCCCTAGCCATATGGACTACCACATGATCGTTTAAAATGGGCAGAAACTTAGGTCACGAGAGTCAAGTTAACTACTCAATAAGATGACGATTTTCAGCGGAATTTTCATTGCTCCCGTGCCGAATTGTATGGTGGTTCTGTCAAAGGAGGAAAATGTTGCCAATTTTGGTGAATTTGTAGAACAGATAGCAAAGAAAGGAACAAGGAGGCCTATCTTAGCCATTTTTCAACCTTTTTTATCCCAATAAGAGCCTACATAGGGGTTTTTGGATGTTGCAGTCACATTTGCAGCATATGTTTCTTCATTAGAGCAGTCAATTTTTCAATTTATTCTCAGTATGATTGTGGAGAAAGACCATTTTGACACTTCATTATTGAAGGAGATGAGGTTGTGCTTTTTTATCTTAGAATGAGTACGAGGACTGTAGAAATTTTGAATAATAAACACATATTCAATGGAGATTATCCTGATCATGTACTATTGCAGAATACATACACAATACATAAGCTCCTCTACGTTGATCATCAATATAGCA
>APFE030953676.1:291973-414322 GCA_000404065.3 Pinus taeda | reverse complement strand
TTGACCTTTACAGGGGTACACACCCATCCTTTGGCTTACAGAGCGTACAAGTACGCAGGTACAATGAGTTTGGGATGCGTACACGCAGGCAAGGTAGAGAGAACCTGCGTACCCAGAGGTAAACATGTTTTTAGTGATTTTCTCTCTTTTTTGAAGCTTGACATGAAGAGCAGAGGTATTAGGCTTGACAAGGAGGATAATATGACTATTGTTGGAGCCATATTAACTACAGATAGTCATGGTGACAAATTTCAGTGTAACAATGTGCATATTATATATTAAACATCAATGATGTGATGCATAAATATTACAATCCACTACTAAGATGAATGGAAATACACATCAAACATGTGAAGTAATATTAAAACAATGATAATGCACATGATAAGGGGGAATGTTAAATGGAAGTGCATAATTCGGGTAATGCAATAGAGGAATAATGTAATGCCATATGGAATGAACACAAACAGGATATATTGAAGTGCCTACGCATATTAAAAGCTATAGACAGTTATTAATTTCTTATTGAGCTTATTGCAGGGTAAGGATGTGAAGGTTATGGTAAGTGAAGAAATGGAAGTCATTGAAAGACCATTAATAATGTGTTGGTAATTATATTACAATGTTTCAATCATTCCTCATCAAGAGGTGCCATCACAATACATCTAAGAAGTGCGTTCAAAATAACACTGAAAAGGAATACACGCCTATGCATGCTACATGAGCATTGAAAACTCTATGATAATGATCGTTGGGAAATGAATGAATTAGGTGAAAATCATATCGCTCCAATATGTGCATGATAATTAAAGGAAATTAAAAAAATCCAAAGGAAATTGCATATAATTCATCAATCAAATTCAACCTAAAACTCTTGGTACAAGGATGTACATTTTACTAGTTATATTGACTAATTTCCTTCATAATAAATGAACAATAATTATTTTGTTATGTTATAATTTTAAAATATTTTAATGTGACTATTGATTGTATGCTTTCAAGAAAAAAGCTACAAGGATATTGATGGTCTAAATGTTTCATGGTGTAGGATGTATCAATGACAACTATTGGATGATTTAAACAACATTAGGGTTATCATAGGGTATGATGATGACATCACCAAGTCCAATGTACTCTTACAAGGTGCTATGTCAAAGATTTTTGAATTTCCCATTGTAATATTGTAAATATAGTATTTTGTCATGAACGACAAATATTAAACCATGGAAAGGGAATATCAAATGTCTCATGGAAGTCTAATGATCCAATTGGAAGTCAAATGGTTATGAGGGAGTCCAAAACGCATAGGAGAAGGTGAAAGGTCACCCTCTTCATTTCTATAAATGGTAACCTCATGCCTCATTCTAATGGAATTTTAGCACTTAGGTTAGACTACTAATTGTATTGCCATTTTGTGCTTCAGGAGTTGAAATCTTTTGCTATTAGTAGCTAATGGGTGGTGGGATTGTGAGACTAGTGTTATGGTTTGAAGATGATATGAATTTCTCTTGCCCCACTATTGCATATTGACAAGCTTATTGTACATGTATTTGAAAGGGAAAAAGTATTAATGAGATGCTTTTTTTAATTCATGCATTAATTCCCATGTATTCCTCTATTGGTTATATTAGCTATTTTGCATTCCCATTATGTATGCATGCATGTTTACACAATTGTTACATGTTTATAAAGTAGTGTGTTTCATGCATCTTGTGTGTTACCTTCAAAAATATTCTCTCCATTCAATATTAATGTCACTAACTGATTGTGAACCAATTTGCAATTGATTTCTATTGTTGTGTTTTTTATGTCTTAGTTAGTCTCAGTTATCCAATTATTTCTAAGGCATGCTCTTTCTCATTATGTTGTTGTTTTGTTCTTATATCATGTTCTCAAATCTGTCAATGGAGCTAATCTTTTCCTCATTCTTCTAACATATTACGCTTGGTCTCACATTCAACTCTCTGCATTTGATATCCATGAGAAAAAAACACACACAATGGCAGTGAGGCTAACATTCTAGATGGTGCTCTTATCCCAAATGGTTTGAGGTCTAATTGGAACTTCATACCAGGGTGACCCCCTGGTGCTGGTGGAATATACAGCATTGTCAACACCACCAAATCAAGTAAGAGTATTAATCTCTTTAGTTCAGTAATAAAAAAGATAAGGGGCAACCGTATAATCATTATTATCTAGTAAAAGGGAGGAAATATATGTTCCTTCGCCTAAATTGATTCTTGTGTTACAACAAGAAAAACAAATTATAAATTGGATTCAAGGAAAATTAATTTCACATTACACTTAATGAATGAGACCTATTGTAGTATAAGAACTATAACATACAACATATCAAAAACCAATATCTTGAACCTAAGGTCTTATATACTTATATACACTCTCACGTTGGACAAGAAATCTCATTACCCTAACCAACAACTTAGATTCCATATGGCAGGATGAAGGTGTTATAGGCCATTTTGTCACATCTTGTTAATAGGCATGCAAACCATATCAATCAATATTCGTGAACATATTGTTATCATCCATTCACAAATCCATAAGCATGAATCTTTCACAAAGTCTAAGTTTCTAAAAGAAATTGCTCAAAATCAGTGTTTTTATCCCTAGTACTCCCTGCCCTTTAGGTCAAATGTGATCAGTGCATGTTTATCCCTTAGAAACCAACATTGTTGAACACTAGTTGCTCCCTTATGCACGTGCGGTAGTTCTAGAAAATTAAGAAAATTTAAAAAATATTTTGAAGCTTCCTATTCTAGAAGCTTCAAATTGTTTTAACTATTTACCATGGATAAGTGCTCAAACCCTATTTGATCCTACCTATGATACTTCACCTCTTATACTTTGAGCTCATCCTCCCATCATATGTGGATCTCAATGCCATAATGGTAAATATTAAACTACCATCCTTCTCCTATAAACTTACTTCCATCCATAGCATCAAGGTTACATTTTGGAGATTGATAGCATCCTTGTATTGTTTCCTTGAACCTAAAGGATTCCTCATCTTCATGCATTAGGTTTTTTCTTGAGGTGTGCTTTGTTACAAGGAAGGACAAAAAAACTTGTGGAGGCATCTACAAAATTAACTACTATTTATGGTTGTAAAATCTCTCCTACTTCTATTAATACAAAGAGTATCTTATTTTCCTATATTTATTGTGTTATGTTTACACTCATGTATTTCAATGCCATATTGATTCATTGAATAAATATGTTAGATTATGTTACATAGATGTTGTAGATCCTTTTCTTGTTTTAGTTGTGTGTGCAGATTCTAATTATACCACTTGGATCTACAATTGGAGCTTACAAGTGGCGTGGAAAGGGAATCGTGCTACAAATTCGAGATAGGATTCATGCCCATACTATAATTTCTCTAGGGAAAACTTTATGTGCTTTGCCTTCTGTTGTTCTACACTAGGCCATTAAGTCTAGGGAATTCACCTTTGTCTGCAATCATAAATTATGCATAACAAATTGGTGACCATACTAGGGAATTGATTTTCCCTTATTGGTTTCCTTAACCTTAGCACTTTTTCACCTCTCAAAGTGAATTTGAATGACTCATTCAAACATTGATTGACCTTAGGAAAAAATTTCCTTGAGCTTTATTTAGTTTTTTATGTCATGTTTTGACAAGATATTCCCTAATGCACCCCCTAGTCTAGAGACATAGTGCTCCAATGCACTTTATCCTTCTCTATATTTGCACAGGAAAGCACTCGTGTTTGCTCTACACCTGCATTGATTTATGTAAGATGAAAAAGAAAACTTTTCTTGACATATTCTCTCATTTTCTTTGTTCCATCTTGTTTTCCTTCTGTCTCTGAGTGTGTCCTTGCGTCTAAAAAGCCTTCACTTTGTCTTCTATAGGTTTTATTATCCTTTGATAAGAATTTGCTTGGATTTTGCTTTGTTCTTGTCAATTAGGTATTTTACAAACTTGTTGCTTGATCATTGATTGCTTGAATAAATTGATATTACAGTCATCATTTTTTGTGACTTCTCTCATAAGTGATTTAGTAACATCTTAATTTTCATGTCATTTGAAACATTAAAATGAAATAAAAAAAATTATTTGCATTGCATATAGAGATTTGATTTTGATTGGAATAGTGAAGTTGAGGAAATTGATTGTTGCATCACTTGTTTGTTTGATAGTTTATTGATTTATTCTTCCCCTACTTGGTTATTCCTTTCATTGTTAAAAGTAAAATGAAAAAAGTTCTTTATGTCATATTAGTTGCATTATAGCTGTGTTCAGGTGACATCTAGTTTTGAGCCTTGAAATCGAAACATAATTCAAGATAAACTCTAAAATTCACTCAATTAACTAAAGGAGCATTTGAAACTTAATGACACACATAAAGGTCTAGGCTAGATATTTGTTCCAATGTCTTTAAATGTAGGAGTTGTCGTTCTTTTTCAACGTTAAATTCCTGGGGTTATATCTCGTTCTACATACATAAGTTTATGGGATTGTTCTCCATGTACCTTCACATATATCAAATGGCACTCCATGCATGATAAGTATATGGGAACACTCTCATCAAACCATTATGCATTAGATAGCACTACTATGGACTACACTTCCATGTACCTACGGGTATATTTTGGAAGTCTCCTATAAGTTGTTATCCCACCATATGTAACTAAGTCGACTACCTTGTACATTGTGATACATCAAACACAATTTTTTGGATGATTGTTTGCATGTACGTAAATCCTTGATTAAGAAAGGTGGTATATTGCAATTCATAGTTACTTGGTAAACCCTTTTGCCTAGTTACCCCTGTTTGTTTTATTTTGTGTCTTTAATTTATAAATTCAATTAATTTACCATGTAATAACATCCTCCCTATGGAGAAACTACTTAGTGGATCTTAGGTTGAGCCTAATAGAAACAGTTCCCAAGTTCACCACTCAAGGAATCCCCTCTAATAGGAATTCTGGTCCTTTTCCTCTATTTGGAAATATTGGTGCTCCTTATATGACAATGTTTTCCCTTCCCAGATTTACCATTGGTTTGCTAGTTTGGTTATTTTCAACCTCCTTGGTTGCGAATGTCCAAACTTCTTCTTAACCAAGTAGTCCTCCACTTGAAAAAGTTGATCATAACATTAACCATTTTCCTTCTTTGCATGTTGAGTGTTCTTCCTCTTCCTCCTCTTCATCTGGTGAAAGCCTCAAAGTTATTAACTAGGTGGATAAGAAGAAGAAGAGAAGGAAGATTAAGAAGAAGAAAAATAAGCAAAGGGACAACCAAGTAGCCATTATTACCAATTCAAATAGTATGGAGAAACCTTCCAACAAGCCCCGCAAAGTTAAATTCCCTTGCATGCTTTCATAGAGTGGCCACCTTCTTAGATATTTTCCTAGTATTGCAAAGGTGTTAGAAGTTTGGTCTATACATTAACATCAGCCTTTCTCATCATCCTCTAGAGATTGTGTTGGTGAAAAACCATCTAATAGTGATAATAAGGTTTTTGGAAAGAAGGGTAAAGTTAAGTTTCCCTGTAATGTATGTAGGGGGAATAATCCAATTCACCTTTTCCCTTATATAGATGAAGCATCCAAATTGTTGGAAAATTTTACTATTTCTTAACCACAACATCTCGCTTTCTACTGGAAGCTTTCCCCTAATCCTCCACTAGTTGATGAAGTGATTGATCAAAATTTGTCTTGAGTCAATACCACTCTCTCTAAACGTGAATTCCATGGGTTTATTCCTAGCCAACCATTACTTGAGGAAATGGTTGACTTGATTCCACATTTTTTTAATCGTACCTTTCTCCTAGAGAGTGAGTCTCATACTACTTAGGTTCCTCTCATTTCCGCTAGGGGAAAGTCCTCCCATTCCCTTGGAAAGGGATTGAATCCTCTCGTTCCCATATCGTAGGGGAGTAGTTTGCTTGTTTCCATAGAAAAAGAGGGTATTTCTCTTGTTCCCATGGAACCCCCTCCAAGTATTATGGTCACTTTCTTTCATTGGATTCAACTAGTAGGATATCATCTTCCTCGTTACCTGCCCTTCCAAATCATAGTATATGATTATAATGTTCCTATACATGCCACAGTCATAGATGAAGGTGCGTTTATTAGTATTTTTTCCTCAACTTCTTGGCAATATTTAGGTTCTCTATAGCTTATGCCTATTACCCAGAATCTGTCAGATTTTAACAGAGGAACTAATCAATTGCTAGGGATCCTTCCTTAATTACCTATAACTTTCGGAGGAAATATTGTCTATATCATTGTGATTCCAAGGACCTTTGTATTTTTTTTAATCCTGGGGCATGACTATGTTTATGGCATGCAAGCTCTTTGTTGAGCGATAAAAAGGTGCCTTTTTAACTCCTAATTACCTCACATTAATTGTCAACCTAGGGACGACTTTTTGTTTCAAAAGTGTACTCAGTTTGAGGCGACTATTTACTCAAGAGTAATGTTTTGCAGTATAGTGCTTAAAATCCAAAAGTAAATGAAAGCTGGAAATAAAATCTACTTACAATTAAAAGAAACTTATCACTTTAAAACTTAAGTCATTCACTCAGAAAACTACAGCAATTTACCAGTCGAGGGTACAGTAACAGTAACTCTTCCCTCTGTAAACTGATGCAATTAAAAATGCACTCAAAAGAAGGATCATCAATCTGGGGACTAGATAGCAAATGCTAATGCCCACTACAGTTTCAGATTGTTCTGCACACCAAAGCAATCAATAATGCAAATAACAGGAAATGGAACAACAATTAATAAGTGGAACATCATCTACTTCTATAAATAGGATTGAACAGCAAAACTCTATCCTACGTAAATGAATGCAGCAATAATTATAATCATCAAGAATTAAGTAACAGCTTTTGAATTGAATAGAAAACAGAAATGGAACAACAGATTATCAAAGATAAAGTATAGAATAGCGGATTAAATCTGAATGTATAGCAACCCAACTCAAGCACGCAACACACTTATCATTAAAAGGGACAGTAATTTGAGCTTCGATACAATATGCATGAATCACAACCATGAAATAACAACAATTGTAACGGAACAACAATTGTTTCAGAATAGCAATGATAACAGAATGATACTTCTGAATAAAAAACAGTCACGATTTAAGAATAAATCATACGGTAGTACCAATTCAAGAATATACAGCGCGGTTAACTTGTAATCTGTAAGGAACAACGATGCTATATGATTTGCCAAAATAAACAATAATGTGATGTAGGGTTAGAATGGTAACATAGCATTCCCATTGTAAGTAATAATAATATTCAATCAAGTATAACAGAGTCGATATGTGAAACGATAAAGCACTTCAGATTACTAAGCAGAGTAAAGAAAAGAAATCAAACCACACATGAATCGTGAAGATATAATATAGTAGTAGCATAATCCACCAGAGGCTGGGCCCTTAGCCGCCAGCGGATGCTGCTGGGCTACTTCAGAAGATAATAATGAACAACAACTCCCAAATCATATATTAATCATCAAACTATGAAATCATTACAACAGCTGAAGCTTTGAGAATTACAACATGCAACAATCCCTTTTTCCTCCTATCCTATCATGAATCATGAATCCTTAATTCTGAATTTATAATTCTCAAATCATAATTCTGAATCCATCATTCCCAATTCTACATTCTCTCAGCCATCCTCAATTCTGAATCTCTAATCCTCCATCATTTTTCCATCCCCCTCTCTGATCTCTGTTTTCATTTAAATGGAGAGAGATCATAGAGAAGTTACAACAGAGATAATTACAACATGATTTCTATTACAAAATTGGATTGTTTCCAACCAATTGATCAACAAGAAAATATATTTCCATTCATCTTTCAACAGGAGCAAGGAGAATTTGGCTTTGCAGCTGAGATTTGGAAAATGGGCACACAGCGAATATGAGAAAATCGTGCTCAAAGAACCCTGTGTTTCTCTCAATACAAGATGAATTTGGGCAAATCATTCTTACATAAAGTTAATTTGGTCCATTATCGACAAAACCCATGTTCATGATTTTCCAGATTCTTCTTCAGTTGCCCAGAATCTCAACCACAAAATTGTAACTTCCTATTCCAGCGAATTTCTGAGTTGGAATATTTAATGATCAAGTCTTCAATCTAGAAATTATCTTGGAGGCTAAAAATAATGAATAATGTTACAACCAATTTATTAAAACTATTATTGATAAAATCATGCATAATCATCAATTTATTAGAAATAAAGGAGAAGAAATAATATTCATCCATAAGAGCATAAATCATTATAAAATAGATTTATATAATAAATTATAATAAATGGCATGATAAAGAAGAGTAAAAATGGATAAAAATAAGTGTTAAAAATTGGTCATATTCACGGCCCAACACTATTATCTCTTCACTCTATAGTGTGATGTTTTTCCTGCATGAAGGAAGAATTGTGACCATTGAACAAATTTCCTTTGTTGGTCCTAATTTGACTCCCAATCAACCACCTTTCCTAAATGGTCCTTATATGCAAGTAGTATCATCCTCACCACAGATTAATTATGTGGCAACCTATTCCATGCCCACTCTATTGATGATCTAATAGGTGATGTAGTGCATCATGTATTGGGAGCATTGGAGACTGATCTTTCCATTGGATCCCTTGATGTATATCCCTTACAAAGCATTGTACTTCCATCTAATGAGAACCTCTTGGAATCCATGGCCTCCTGTAGGTCATGATCAAGGTTCCCATGAGCAGAGTTCCTTGTCTTTTGTCATGTTTGTTAAAAATTGAAACAATGTCCTTTGAGCAAAGTTCCTTTTTACTTGTGTCAAACTCGTTAAAAAGTGAAACAAGGTGCCGGAGAAAAGTTCATTTTCTTGTGTCAAACTCGTTAAAAAATGAAACGATTTCCTATGAGAATAGTTATTTTCTTGTGTCAAGATTGTTAAAAAATGAAATGGATCCCCTTCCAATTCAAGTCTTTGATTACATCTCCTAAATTCCCATTCGATTCTTTCACCTGATCTCATAAATGACCCTTCATTCGATCCACCTATTAGTGACCAGTAGTCTACTTAGGTGAATGAAATGAAGCTTGAGGGGGCATGTGCCTAGAATTGAGTCATTATGTTTGCGTAATGAAGAAATATTTCATGTTGTTTCAATCTTGTGTAAAAATGAAACTACTCTCAAGCATATTTTTTATCATGTTTCAATCTTGTGAAAAATGAAACCATCTTCAAGTATTCTCAAGCATAGTTTCCACATGTTTCAAGCTTGTGTAAAAGTGAAACCATTTTAATTCTACCTCCCATGATTTCCATTTTCATCATCCTATTTCTTCTAGATGATCCTTCATTTTCTCTTTTAATCATCACCATCTGCTTGGATAATCATACACTTTCGCTTGGTTGTTTTACCCTTTCATGAGGAACCGTTACGATGAGTGGGCTTATTAGATAGCTTCTTAACCTTTTTGGGTTTTGAGTAGTTCCATATTCACCAAAACCAATTTCTACCCTCTATACAACTCTTTCCTTGAGGAAAATATTGTCGAGCACTTGTCTTTTCAAACTCGTTAAAGTAAATGAAAATAAATCTTCCTAGTATAAGTTTAACCCTTTTCTAGATTGGGATAGATTATTTATGAAATAGGAATAATTTAGTTGAACATTACTAAACTATTGTACTGGGTATCATTTTATGCCTTTTTGGGCCCAAGAGACAATTTTACAAAAAGGAACCTTTGGAGTTTTCTTTCTTGCCTCTTTTTCAAACTCTCAAAACATGAAAAGGAAGTTGAGTTACACCTTCGTTGGACTCGTAAAGGAATCAAATAGTTATTTACTCTTTAAACATGATGGGACTGAACCACTCCTTAGGGTTCATTGAAAATACTCAGAGGGATTCATTTGAAGGATGAACTTACAGACCAAGCGTATGTTATCCTCAAGCTTGTCAAAAATAAAGAGGTACTGGTCGAAAATGGCTAGGAAATTGGGAAAAAAGTAACTTAACCTATTAATGGAAGTGAATTCCTCATGAACATGACACTCTTCCACTTCATCTTCATGGTTATTTGGTTGGGAAACTGGCTTTCCTCTTTAGTTCATCATACCCTATTTAAAAGTCTTCATCATCAGTTTTGGGTCAATGCTACCAAATCCATTCAGTGTCATTGATATGTTCAAGAGAAGTCCTTCAATTGATATTTGTTGCAATACTATTAAGCCTTCATTCATGTATGTCATTCCTAAGCTAGCTTTACATCATAATCATTCCATCTCAAATCATGATAGGTGTTTCACTTCATTGATGGGGGATACATTAAGGCCCTCCTATAATGGTTCGCTTCCTATCGAAATCAACTCATTATCCATGAAGTTAGAAACTCCCTTTAGTGCCTTGGACTTGCATACATCAAAGGCAATATTCCTCACTTTCAGTGATAAGTTTACATCATTGGCCTTCATCAGAAATATTTTGTGTGGTGTTTGACTTAAACTAGAGTATTCACACCACATAGATTGTATTGTAGTACCTTCAGATCCATTATCATTATCAGTGGTTTCTCTTGTGTTTGTTAACATCTTACATAATTTTCTAGTAATCAGATGGTGTCTACCATGTTCAACTCCAACTCATTTATTAGCATGGTTAGACTCGTACATTGGATGATCGAGTGAACGAGAAAGAAGACCATAAATCTAATTTCATCTATCTGGGTTGCGATTTCACGATTAATACAAGATTACAAAGTATGATGGCTATGATCATACAAAAAATAATCATAGCATGGGTCAAGACTCTATCATCAATGAATGAGACTTCTTAATCATTGTACATGTAATAATGTCTTACATGTTAAGCATGGGTATGCATCCCTTAGCAGTGATATCATGATGAAAATGTATTGTAACATATGATGATCTTGGCTAGTTTTTCTTGATCTGGACTTTTCGCAAGGGAAAGCACTTCACTCATCAACTGCCACTTCTGAATTTGTACTTTAGGGGGAAATCTGTTATATGTCATTTTGTCACATTCTAGTTAATATGCCTACAAATTAGATCAATCAATATCTGTGAACATGTTGTCAGCATCCCTTCACTAAGGCCTAAGCATGAATCTTCCAAAATGTCTAAGTTCTAGAAGAAATTGCTCAAAATCATTGTTTTTAGCCCCAACACTCTCTTCCCTCTTGGTCACCTATGTTCATTGCATGTTTCTCCCTTAGACACCAGTGTTGGCCAACACTAGTTTCTCCCTTCTGTAGGTGTGTTGATTTTAGAAATTCAGGAAAATTAAAAAAATATTCTAAAGCTTCCTCTTCCAAAAGCTTGCAAAGGGTGTTTTAACTATTTACCATGGATAAGAGCTCAAATCCTATGTGATCCTACCTTGGATACTTTACCTCTTATCCTTTGATCTTATCCTCCCATCATATGTGGACCTCAATCCCATAATGGTAAATCATAAACTACCATCCTTCTCCTATAAATTAATTGCCATCCATAGCACCAAGGTTGGATTTTGGAGATTGATAGTGCCCTTATGCTACTCCCTTGAACCTAAAGAAGTCATCATCTTCATGCATTAATGTTTATATTGAGGTTTTATTTATGACAAGGAAGGACAAGTCAACTTGGGGAGTCATCTACAAAATCAAATACTATTTATTGTTGTAAAATATCTCCTATTTCTATTCATACAAAGAATATCTTGTTTTCCTATATTTGTTGTCTTATATTCACACTCATGTATTTCAATGTTATTTTGATTCATTGAATAGAGATGTTAGATTATGCTACATATATATTGTGTGTCCTTTTCTTATTTTAGTTGTGTGTACATGTTCTAATTATAACACTTGTAGCTACAATTAGAGCTTACAATTGAGGGGGAAAGGGAAGCTTGGTACATATTTGAGATAAGATTCACTCCCATTCTCTAATCTCTCTAAGGAGGAAATTATGTTCTTTGCCTTCTATTGTTCTATATTAGGCCACTAAGTCTAGGTGATTCACCTTTTTCCGCAATCATAAATTATGCATAACAAAAACCATGATGGAACGAACTCTCTCTAGAATTGCATGGAGGAAAGTCTCATTATGTCACCCTTTGTTGAAAGGTGGGAAGCTTAGGAATCTAGACCAGTCTCATTTTGTGACCTGTTAGATCCATGAACTCGACTTGTCTTTAGTTGAGTGACAATAAATCAATTCCATCACACAGTTAAAGGGAACATAAGCCTTGTCAATGTTTATTACTTAGGTAGCTAGACTGAAATGATGACTCAGATCCATGGTGAGGATACTTGGTTTGTTGGAGAATAAGGCTTGATTCAAATTGTCACCATCCTCCAAAAGAGTCTACATTTAAATAATAGAACTTATCCACTGATTAATCTTGACATGCATTTAAACAAGGTTAAACACCACTAATATATTTTGATTGTAACTAAACTTACCTCTTGAGGAGGTATACTAAATTCCTCCACTGAAAATTGGTATTGTTCCTCTTGTTTCTAGTGGTTAATTGGTTAGTTATGAAAATTTTAAGTCTAAAAATTGTCGTGAATGGTATTAATGGAAGGTAAATTTCTAACAAAAGTTGATTGTTACACTTACGGTATTAATGGTGCTATCTTATTTAGTAACAAGAATTTATGTCCTTTAAGCCAAGATAAACCATCTAGCTTTAATAATAACCCAACAAAGTGGTGTGCTCATTAATATTCAATTAGGAGTATCATACCGACAATACTTAGGGTATAGTGTGACCTAATGACAATAGTGTAGTAGCATTGTACCCATAATACTATGGTGATAACATGAAACAAGCCATATAGTATTGTTATATAGAAATGTTAAGTATAAGAAAGTGATATGTCATAATATCTATACATGTGTGTATTTGGGAATAATTAATTACATAGGTCAATAATTAATTTATGATAATTAAATGTAATTCGAATCTATACACACACACACACACACACACACACACACTGATATATATGTGTGTGTGTGTGTGTGTGTGTGTGTGTGTGGGTAGGTGTGGGTGTGGGTAGGTGTGGGTGTGTGTCTCATAATAATTGTAATGCATGGGAAAGGATATAAACTAAATTAACACCCTTAATAAGAAATTTTATAACAACTTTGATTACTATAAAGAAGGGTAAAATGTATAGACTGTATAGTGATGGTGTTCTCATTAAGTAAAATCCATGGTATATAAATTAAACTTGATAGAAAAGAATAATATTTATTATTTAATCATTAGGATACCTGAAACAAACTATGATTTTACATAGGTAATTCTACAATCAATGAAGGAATGTAATTGATCCTTACACACAAAAAATATTCCTCATTGTTTTGCAAGTGTTTAACTATTTATTTTATTGGTGTTGTTGTAACTTTAAAATTTCATAATACAATGGGAAGTTCACAATAATTTTTCATAGCTGCAAATTTTATTTTTTTTAAATAGTAGTACTTTTACACCCTTTCTACTCTTTGATAACCATCATGCAAGTTCCAAAGTGCATCATGTGGTCATTATAAGTAAATAGATTAAAATTTATATTGGGGGACCAAAGTGTTCGAATGATAATGAGAGGGAGGAGGTATGAAATAGTGCCTGAGTGATACCACCAGGACATGCATCACATAAAGAGTTATGTCTCCCCCCAACCCCCTCATGTTTCTAAAACAACTAGCTAATCCCCCTGATATCATCTAGTGATGTCTCATTCTGTGTGATTTGTCTTCAGATCCAATTGATTGAATTCACTCATCTTTTTCTTTCAAGGAAAAATGAAGATTAAAGTCACTAAACCTCAATCCTCATACTCTTCCCAACCAATTAATTTTGAATACCTATCAGTAATAGATTAGTAAGTAGATACCCATGAATTCCTTTGTGAAATTTACTTATACAATCTTAGGGAGTGGGCCTTTAAATGGTTCCAAGACCAGTAACACACCTCCTCAGTTTGGGAATCCTATTTAGGCTAATTCATTAGTCCTTAGACCTATCCTTACCATGAATTCATCTATTAGTATGTTAAAGATTATATACATATCAATAAAACCATTGTATCTGAGAATGAAGTTAACATGTTAACTATTCACCCATTGTCCATTTAGGAAATGCTAACGATTATAATGCCTAACCAAAAACTACCCTTAAATGAGGATTTCCTAGGCCATAGTTATAATGAGTAGAATTTTGAGGAAAAGGAAATTTTTCTTGAGTCTTTATTACCTTTGAATTCCCCTTTACCATAAATCACCCCTCCATACCCTTTTAATATATTTTGTTAAATGTCTAGATAAATCCTAGGCATGGTTTGTTTTCTACTTCGATATGATGATTCCAAGTTAGTTATAAATAGAATATTATGGATTTTAACTTCCCTTTCACCCACCAAGAACTCATTTGTTATATTTCATTTTAATTAGTATTGAGAATATGTCATCAATATTCAGTTAGCTCATTATGGTATGACTAATCTTTTAGGTACTAGTTTTCCCTTGTGTATATCTTTCTTTATTTTCAAGATGGCATGTTTTAAAACCTACATCTCCAAATTAAAGATCAAAATGGAAATGAAATTTGTATTATTCATTGGACTTCACTTGTTAGAAATCAACCCCAATATATGGTTTTTGTTGATTTTGTTAATATATTTTATTAGTTCTATATATTTTATTGTTCGACCAATTCCCTCCTAGAGTATTTCTGGTAATCACTAACATTTTGTAGCTTAGAACTGATATAAGATTGGGATACTGGTATCTATACAAAGATTTTACATAAATTTAACTATATGGTTAGTAATTGACTCCTTACATACTTCTATTTTTTTTTCCAATGAGGATATTTTCCATTTTGTATCAAACAAACATCTATACATGTTTAAATTAAAGAAAGCGGGACCTTCCTTGATTAATACTAGAGTAGTGTTACAATAAGTTGAACATATGCTAAGGAAATCAAATTATCTCAAGGTGAAGTGTGGACATATGACCTGCAAAGAATTCTATTAGAAAGAAGAGTTAAAAAATGATATACACCTTACAAGCAAGTGGCTAAACCGTACAAGGAAAAGTTTGTTAATGGTGATGTTTGGGAACAAGATCTAATTCATAGTGCACAACAAATTCCGAAAGCTACTCAAACTTTACAACATATTGATTTGGATACTCTTCAACTAAAAGAAAAAGATATGAAAAGAGTAATCTCAAAGACACAATAGAAATTATCTTTCCCAAAGATTGAGGATGAAGAAAAATAATTACAAAAGAAACCTTGAATTGAAGAAGAATAACTTATAGTGTCAACTCAAAGTAAAGAAAAATCTTTACCCTGTTAGCTTGCATTCAATAGGGAACTGTTGATAATGGCATCTATAGTTCCAAAGACTTCATCTTCAAGCATTTCAACTTCAACCACAAGGAAATAAGATAGAATTTATTCCCAACTCATGTGGATTAAAAATAATAATATCAAAATGAAGCAAGATTCTTATTCAAGATTAAGGAAAAATGGTTCAAGATCGCCTCAAACTAGGTTATTGTCTTCACTAAATTAAGAAAAAGAATAGTTGAATATAGTATTTTGGAACCTAAAGCTTAGAAATTTAAAATTGCGGAGTTTTACAAGGAAGACAAATTCACCAAAATTTGAAAAGGATACATTTGGTAAATTAGATGGATCTATATAGGTAGAATAGAGAGATTAATCATAGGAATATTCAACCACATTCGGGACTTCCATGTACCACCCAACCATAGACAAGGATGAACAAAATCTCTCTTTCACCCAGTCACCTTCGTGCCATATTCCAAGCATGAATGTGGGAACTCATAAAATAACCAATCCAAGAACAACCAAGGGAATCCAAAGGTTAAAATGCCTCCACCCTCACCAAACCATGATCACACCAAACCTAGTGCTCTGATCAAAATCGAACCAAACTTGGAATTCCATCTAGAATCCATCACTATCGTTGAGAAATTTTTTGTCTCCTTGTCTCTAAGGCTTTACCGTAATCTAATCTTGGATCACTAGGCCCTAAACTGAGCCTAGTATCTCAAGATTCACCGCAATCGAAACCTGGATCGCTGGACCCTAAACTGAGACTCCTCCCTCAGGCTTTACCATGTATCCCGCCAAAATCAGGCAAGGGATTCCTAGGCCTTTGGGGATGAACCTTAAGGCCACCTCTGCCCCAGATTCTGAAATCCATCGGGCAAACCAAAGCTCAAAACCAAGATAAACATCCCAAAATACCATGGCATCCAGAAAAAGGAAAATCTAGGCTGAAAACCATTGTCATAACCTGGAAAAACCATGCCACAGACAACAAGAGAACCATACAACAACATGCAAATCCATGTATGTCCAAACCAACTAGGAAATCAGATTTGCAAAAGGCTACCTACAAGTATTCCTACTAAAGCTACTTGATCCTGCCCCTTCTTCCTTCATCCTTGCTTTCCTTTCCTTTCCTTGATCCAAAGCTAGAGTGCTTCAAGAAAACTCTAAGTGACCAAGAATGTGTGTGTGTGAGAGAGAGAGAGAGAATAATGAGAGAGCTCCAAAACTTGAACCAAAAAAAGGTTACCAACTAATCCTCAACAACCTTTTTATTAATGAGGCCTATATTTTCTTCATTTGTCATTATTTTCCTTCAATTTCTTTCTCACATGCAACCTATGCCCCTTCACCTTACGTTTCTCCTATTTTCCTTTATTTTCATAAATAAATGTGCCAAAAATTCATGTTTTCCTTTTAATGCCTTCTCCTTAGCCTTTACCAATTTTCCTTAGCCAAAACACATATCTAGTGATGCCCGCTAGGATATCTTTGCCCAACATTCATGAGGGTTGTGACAATGCATTTAGAGAATGCGTGTTAAGGACAAGAGAAATTACAAACTCATTTTCACGTATGATGTTAATATTGAAAGGGCCATTTGTAGTAAATAAATTAATTGAGTGAATTTTACATCCATTGTCAAGTCAAAATGATTTTACCAACTACTCCAACCTATCATAAATGAATGTATTTGGATATCGGTTACTCAAATATGATATCTTATAACTATCGAGTTGGAATAGATTGGGAGTGATTGGCTAAATTTTCCCCATAAATCCTTATTATTCTAACAAAATAATTGAGCTAAGTCATGGGACATCTAGACAAATACTTTTTGATACTTGTGAACCATTTTCTATTTTCATTAGTTAGATCCTAAAAAGTCGCATTTGCAAAAAATATCCATTGCAATAATTTTGGTACTATAGATCATCTTTTTCTTATCCAACTAGATTAAACACCCAGTCACGTGTATATCTTTTTTGATCCATTTCTCTAGCCTAATGCATCAGCAAAGTGATGTTATTCAAACAATCTATCCAAAACTAGTCTTCCTTAGTAAAAAATACATGTAGTTCCACACAAATACCTGCAATGCCTAGTCTAGCACAAATTTTTGCATAGATCAGGCTTCCAAATACAATTACATATGGAAAATGGGGCATGTCCTCTTCCTCTTCATATGTCTTGGTACAATATAAAAATAAATTTTGCACCTACAAGAATAGGCACCTTTATCAATTTACATTTTTTCATATTAAACCTTTGCACTATTATCTCTACATACTTCCTATGATTCAACTTGAGCTTCCTATTTCTTGTTCTCTTTTAATTTCAATTCCCAAGGTAAAATTTGTAGCACATAGATCCTTCTTTTTTTATACTACATCCTTAATGATTTTTTTTAACCCATACAAGAACATTTTCATCTTGCATACTAGTTGTTTGTTTCTTTCCTTTCACAACAAATCCTTATGACTACTTCATACAGATTTGTTCTTCTAGATCCCTATGTAGGAATAAAATGTCTTCACATCCAACTTTTCTACTTCAAGATAAAAAATAAAATCTGGCAAAGGTAAAAAATGTCACCAAAGTCAATTCCCTCTACCTAAGAATTAACTCTCTCCTACTAACCAAGCTTTATATTTCTCCACTTTTCGTTTTGCATTCAGCTTCTTCCTAAACACCCATTTGTTGCAATAGGACTTCTTCTAGCTAGTAAATCCCTAAATCCCAAATTTCATTATTTTTCCATGCTACCATTCTTCAATCAAGGAATTTTTCCAAAGTCTTCCATGTCTTAATCCATTACCTCCCTAACAATTCTAGGGTCATCACCACTAATAAGCAAAGAATAATTTCAATAGAAATTAGGTGGTTCTTCTTCATTTTATTTATTGAAATTCTATAGATTCTGATTTGAAAAATCATGACTACATCAAAAGATGTTCAAATATTCCATGCTTGTATACTTTAAAGGGGTTATAATAATAATGACATTTACATCCATGATATTTTGTGTTAAATATGAAAACATGGGAGATTGATGCTAGAAACCGTCAATATTTGTCTGCTTCTTCCATAACATTTCCACTAGATAGCATTATTATTAGGTGAAAGGCAAACATAGGTAATGGTGCATACATTATATAATCCACAATTTTAATTTTCTACATTAATATGATTACCATTGTAATGTGAAGTAAATATCCAAAATGTGTTTGTATAAGCATATTTAAAATTTTCTCTACTATAAAATTTTACAGAATGGCACAACAAGCTTAGTAGAATTTCATATGGTGCAGTAGTCACTTATTGAACACTTTAAGAGAGTACATATAATTATGTTACTCAAGTGATACATTCAAAATCAAATAATGAAATGCATAAATAAAAATTCAAAAACAAACAACTAAATAAATAAATAAAAATTACATGGGGTCTTCAATACTCTAAATTTTAAACCAACCCCTCATAATCAATAAACTAGGCTTCAATCATTAAAAAAGAAATTGCACAAAACATTTCACTTTATTTCCAATAAATTGATGTCTAATAACATTTCACTGTGAATATATTGATATCTATTGACAACTATTTAGCTTATAAGGCTAAACTAGTATATAAATTAAAAACACACATAAATCAAATACAATAGTATATAAATTAAAAACAGGTATAAATCAAATAAATAATTCTCAAATCTTTTTAAAAAAAACTTATAAATCAAACAAATAATTCTCAAATCTTTTTAAAAATTTGAAAATTAAGCACGCTAAAATAATACACATTAAATAATTCTCAAATCTTTTTAAAAATCTGAAAATTAAGCACGTTAAAATAATACACATTTCATAATATGAAGGTTAAGCACAATAAACACCTTCAATTCGACATATTCATGATAGTCAAGAACCAGACATGAACATAATCACATTTCATAATATGAACGTTAAGCACAATAAACACCTTCAATTCGACATATTCATAATAGTCAAGAACCAGACATGAACATAATCTTATTGTAAATTCTGATGAAATTTACCAAGTTCTTAACTAAAAAAGAAAAAAAAAAGCTGACATTTAATTGGTGGCATAATTTTGTGTCCACAACTTCGCTGTCTCCTCATAACTACGTCTATCGTTATTGTAAATCTGGGCAATTTCAGGGACAAGAGGATCTTCAGTGTTTGGGACACTTAGAAGAGAGAATATTGACAACAGTATCTGGGAAATTGTATGTGCAGGGCACCATTTGTCCTTCAAAACCTCAAGACAGACGTTGCCGTTAGAGTTAATGTTTGGATGATAAACTTTTGTCCGGAAAGTAATTTTGGGAGGCTTGAACGGGTAATCTCGAGGGATGTGGATGTCTATCCTAAAAATTCCCCCAGTAAATGGGGTGTCAGCTGGCCCCATAATATGTGCCTGCCAGTGAGATATATCATCTCCTACGGGTCCAACGCTGCTACAGAATGACGGCAGATTTTTCTGTAAATCCTGAAGCTCCTTCATTATACGCCTACTCGCCATTGCTTTCCAAACTTCTGCGCCTCACAACACTCTGTAACTCACACGTACCGTGCTCCTGATTTGAATACGATCCACCCGAAACAGATTCTGAGATTACGTTAGAAGGCCTTTAGAAATCGATGACGTTGAGAGGACATGTAACGCACCGATATATAGAGGGGTTCCTAGATTTTCTTGTTGCATATGACCGAAACACAAAAACTCTTACGTCGGCCGTATTCATTTGAACAAGTTGAGCAAACGGTGGATATGTAAACTTATTACGGAAGCCATGTGGCATTATGAGCACCTTATTGGCTTGTTGTGGGTTCGTTCTTTATTATGGGCCTTCATTTTATGGTTGTAATTTCGAGGGCTAGAAGAAGAATTATATTATTGAGAGATTGTGGTTCGTTGTGTCGTGGGGTAATATTGGTAAATTCTAGCCCGAGAAGGGGTCAAAGTGGTAATATGCATGGGAATGGTTTGGCTACAAGTTTCTAGTATTGGTATTCTTTTGTTAGTAGCATTGGAACTTTTTAGGGATATAAAATACATATATCGGTATCACATTCTAGATTTATAGTGCCCAAGCCATAGGTTTTTTATAGTGCCCAAGCCACATGGCCAAGGACCTAGTTAAATGTTGGTGCAAAAGATGAGTTTGGGGAATCACTACAATTGGGAATTTTGAATTTTTGGATTTTTGGATTTATCTATACTTGGTGATGTGGAAAAGTGACATGGAGGCCACATGGACGTGACATGTTAAGTTATATGGAAGTTCCATGGTGATGGGTGTCAATGACAATGTGGCAAGCAATTATGGCATATGCAAAGATCTGTGGCATGTTGTGGCAAGGTAAGGGTTGACATGGATATCACATTACCTAAGTGACATTGGCCAAACCAAAAGTTGTTTTCAAGGGATATAGGAAACGGTTTTGGAAAATTTCCCCAATGCCCAAAAGCAATGGCTGACAATTACGTGGTTGAAGGGTGATTTGTGTTTTCTAAGAGCATTAGGGAAATTAACCTTCCACGACATTAAATGTTCGAGGTTCATTGATTTGGGTGGGGTTGATCATCGTCATTAGATATTTGGGGTGCAACTAGTGGATATAAAGGGGAGTTGGGAACCCCTCATCCCCTAAACAATTGAATAGTCACCAAGAGATAGTGTTGCATTAACGAGTGTAGGGTGGAATGGCGAGCATAGGTGTGGCCATAGAATAAGAAAGATAACGAAAAGAAAAATAAAGGAAAGAATATAATGGAAGAATAAATATGGGAAGTAAATGGAAAAAGAAAGGAAGGCGAAGGAAAAAGAAATATAAGGTTAGGTGGTGATGAAACAAGAAGGTGGCAGAGGAAGTGACATGGAACTAGTCACACGATGCCATGTGGAATTAGATGCCATATTAGGCCCGTGTATGAAAGAAACATCAATATTCTATTACGAATTCGATATAAAGTATCCTATGATTTTTGAGTCATAAACTCAAGGGAATTTTTGAAGCCCTAAACAATATTTTTGGATGTTGAAACCAAACAAGAATTGTGTGTACCAATGCTACATGTGGTATTTGCAACTTAATCAAAGAACTCCTAAAAATATTACCCAGGTGACATTTTGAGCACAAAAATAAAGCTAGGATGTGAAATTTACACCTAAAACAAGTAGAGTGATAAATAAGGTACCAATCCATTTCCAATGGGTGTAACTACTCACTCAAAGCTCTTATTGGAGCATGTGAGTAATCAAAAGAAATCTATTGGACTATAGAATCCATCCATGGAATCAAAGTTAAAATATAGGCTTCTAAATCTTTAGAGAATTAGTAGAAAAAAGTCTACAGCATTACAGGAAATTTTTGGAAAGATAGGAAAAACCTTAAATAACCATTAAACTTTCAACTCAAAGATCATAATGGGACATATGAGTAGGCAATGGAGAGTTAATGAATAGTAGAGTCCAATATTCAATTTTGGATTGGGTAGCATAGATTCACAAAAAATCAAAATAAGGCTATAAATGTATTTAAAAAGTAGAAATATCATGTATATGACCCTCCATACCATTAAAACATTAAAACGTGCCATGGTTACGGAGAAATGGGGGCGGGCTGCCCAATGTGGACCCAACCCACCCCACTCAGGTTCATTCTATTAAATCCAAACTATAATATGTTTAAAAAAAGGAGGGATGGAATTTGATCCTCCGACCCCCTCCTCAACCATTTTTCCCTATTTACCACTGTACCAAACCATTTCATTGGGTAATCCCCCTGAAAAACTTTTATAAGAACCTTGTTTTCTCACTACACAGGGGAAGATAGAGGAACCAAGAGAGGGCACAGATTTCGAGACAGAGAAGACAAAATATTCTTTGATGCCCAAAGATTCTCTAGGGAGGTAAAAAATTATTTTATCAAAATATGAACAAGTTTATAGTCAATTTTCTCAGATTTTCGTACGGAACACTATGGCGAGGTTCGATTCGCCTTTTGAGCTGCATATTTTCAAATTCCCAGCGGAGGAGAATCTTTGAAGAATCTTAAGGGAATCTTCCAGATTCCTTGGAGGCTGAAATTCACTAGAGTCAGAATGCAACCAACTTCATACTCGTTTTTCTCTGAATTACGCAAGGAACCTGATGGTGCAGTTGGAATTTTGATCTAAGTAGCAGATTTGTAGAGGACCTGGAGGAGGGAATCTTTGAGGAATCTAGGGGAATCTAAAAGATTCCTTGAGCCCTAGATTATCAATTTCTCAGAATTCAAAAATTGGACAATCGATTTTGCATTATTCGATGTCACAAATCTTATGGTGCATTTAGATTTTTCGTTTTCTCATTCTATTTTTTGGCCATTTTTCTATGTGTAGTGCAGGTGTCAATGTTCATGAGCAAATAGTCATTTCCATGTGATTTGATGCTGTGAGATTGATGGCACAAACAACTTCAGCAGTTTGGCATCCACTTCTTCAGATGGCCCCTGGATGTGAGGTATATGGAATATGTTCATGTACTTCTTTTGTTATGCATTGTGCTACACAGATCGATGTTGATGCTTGATGTGGGATCTTGTTTCTTACTCATTTTCATGATTCCTGCTTGATGTGATACAGAATCATCTGTGTGATGTACTTGTTGTCATGATTTGTCATATTATGTTTTGAGATCCCTTTGTTGTATGTTGATGGGATACTCATGTGTTGTTATGCATGTTTGAATTGAGATCCCTTTTTATGGCATGTAGGCAAGATGATCATCATGCATGAATTTTGTGTCATACTAATAGGAGTCCTTTTGACTAAGAGTTATTGTAGCGGAACACCTCTTGGCGCCACTCCTGCATGAGGGGATTTTCCTTATATGATAGCGACGTTATCTCTTATGTACATCATCACTATTGACAACACTTAATGTAGCAACCTACACCATCTTGACACTGGGGCCTGGAGACGTAGTCCCTCCTAGACGAACTTAATTACAACGGCTTATGTTTTCATGTGCTGATGATTTTCATGTTCCTCTTCTTTACAACATGCAGATGTATTTGTTTATGCTCTTTTAAAAATCCAATTTAACACATCACGAAAGTAATTATATGCATCTAATGATTCTAGGAGTAACCCAAAAGTGTCTCTTGTTAGACATCAAAGGAGAATATATGAGTTGGACAGTTTGAAAGGAGTGAATAAGAAGCTTAAGCCACCCACCTTTGATAATGAAAATAGAAGGGGAGATGATGTCGAGACTTGGTTTCTTGGGATAAAAAATTATTTTCAGTTGTATGGCTACTTATCCAACTTGGAAGCTAGAATAGTTGTATATCACTTGCAAGGAAAATCCGTTATTTGGTGGGAACAGTTGAAGCAAGGCAAGCTTCTTGATGAGAATAAATTCTTGGAGGTAATCCAAGAACATTTTTTAGCAACAATATCTTTTAGATCACTACTATGATAAAAATATGTAGGGGTTCTTTGAGCTCATATTGGGAAGCATGACCATGGAATAATATGTAAGAAAATTCTTGGATATTATAGGTATGTGGGCTTCATCAAGGAGAAGAAGGTAAAAAATTAAAAGGTTCAAGTGGATTTGCATCACTTTATAGTTTAATATTCAATTTGATTAGCCTAATACTCTAGCTAAAACCACTAGCAATGCCAAGTGCTTGTAATATTGGAACAAAGAAAAGGACACTTTTCAAAAATGTTGGAGAGATAAGAAGAAACAAAATTTATATCGAAGAAGAATGGATTAAAGCCACCTTTCAGAAGAAATATCCATAAAAAATATCAACAAAACCAACAAGCTCATGATGAAAACAAAATGGAAGACTCATTAGGGAAAAGAGAAATACAATCACTTTAATGTTGTGGATGTCAAGGGGATCATTTCTATTGATATTTCCCTCACATAGAGGATAAAATGAGGACCATAGATAACATCTAGGGGTTGCAATAATGGAAAACGTGGGAAGAAATATTCCAAGAATATATGATCCCTGAAGGATCGATAGGCATCTCACTGATCCCATATTATTGAAGTGATAAAGATTATAAATCATCTCGCTACTATTTTAACTTATTCAAGAGAAAGTGATTGTTACATACCCCTAAATCAGTGCATATATTTAATTTAATCAAAAGAAATATTGAATGGTTAGGGTTGGTTTAGTTAATCATTTGAACCAAGAAAATGATCAACGAAATTGTCAAGAGTTATCCCATAAATATAAATGGAATGGATGCATTTGAAAAGTTTAACATCATTCCATTGGGATATTATGATGTCCTAATTAGAATGGATTGGTTGGAAAATAATTATGTTATCCTAGATTGTGGTAATAAGATTTCTACTTTCTTCAACGAAGGATGAAAGCAAAGGTTTATGCAAGGAATTCCAAGACTTGTTTCTATAAAGGAGATTTCAACCACAGTAAAAAATATGTTTGGGGAAAGGATGTCAACTATATGTAACCCATGTGGAAGAGCCAGAGAAGACCAAAGAGCCAAAAGTTAAATATTATCCTAAGTTTAGAGAGTTTGAAGATGTATTTGGAGAAATACAAGGTTTTCCACCTAGGAGAGATATAGACTTCTCTATTGATTTTATTCCAAGAACCACTCTTGTGTCAAAGACTCCTTAGTGAAATAGTACACCAAGATTAAAATAATTACAATTGAAATTGGAAGAGTTGTTAAAGGAATGGTACATATGGACAATCGTTTCACCTTGGGGAGAATTGGTCCTTTTTTCGTGAAAAAGGATGGAATATTGAAGTTAGGTGTTGACTTTAGATAACTTAACAAATCCATAGTGAAGAATAAATACCCTCTAGCCAGAAATGATGGCCTTTTTTTTATCAACTAATAGGACCAAGGATATTCTAAAAGATAGACTTGAGATTAGGATACCACTAGTTGAGGATCAAGGAAGAAAACATAAGTAAGATAGCTTTTACAAAAAGGTATGGATATTATGAGTTGGTAGTGGTGCATTTTGAACATATAATTGCACAAACCATTTTTGTGTTCCTCATGAATGTTATATTCATAAAATATTTGGACAAGTTTTTAATTGTATTCTTGAATTACACACTAATTTATTCAAAGTCAGAGGTGGTGCATGAACACCATTTTAGGTTGGTACTACAAGAACCAAAGAACCATGTAACTACCCTCCTCCCACATCTACCCAAGTAACCAGACAATCGGGGTAAAAATGTGATGAAGAGGATACTATGATATGATTCAACCTCCCACGTGACCTTAAGGAAATGGAATCGATGGAAACAAATCAACCATACCTTTCACATCAGCAACAACACCCCCAAGAAACATCCCAAACATTCAGGCATCCTGCCCCTAGGTCCCATTAACTTTTTATACCTCTTTACCTATATATGCGCTCATGGTACGAGCATGCCAGCGTCAAGGGGCCTCTAGATGCTCTCACATACCTACATCCCTGTGTCAAGGGACTTTTCCCAGCAAAATTGTGTTAGCATCTACATAATTTAAGACACTTTTCTAGCCCATAATTCTAACCACAACCCATAACTTTTTGTAACTTTTATAATACACCAAACACATGATGACAAGACTAATAAACCAAAAATAAACTTTAGGACTAGAGCTAACCATCCCCAACTGGGATTGACATTATGTTAAACATTTGGCATCAATGAAACCTACAGGTCTAGATTACAAGATAAAGCATGAATGACTGAAAACTCTTTCGAAACATGACAAGAAGGATCACCACCTTCTCCCTTGAAATTTTACGACATCAATGAGGTCTTTCATCCATCATTTTAAAAAATTCAAGTAAATACATGAAATAACCATGACATGAACTAGTCAAATAGCCATGATTATAACCAGTATAAAACCATGGAAATAACAAAGATATGGCTGCCATTAAATCAACATGTAAACAAGTACAACAATAAGAGAGATTAGATTTGATTAATCATAGGCAAATCCGACAAGGTTCGGGACTTCCACATACCACCCAACCATAGACATGACTGAACCAATCTTTCTTTCAACTAGTCAACCCCACACCATATTTCAAGAATGAATGTGGGATCTCATGGATAAACCAATTGAAAAAATACCAAGGGAATCCAAAAGTTAAACCAACTCCACCCTAACCAAACCATGATCATGCCAAAACTAGTGCTCTGATCATAAAAATGAACTCAGATTGGGATGCCATGTAAAATCCATCACTCTCCTTGAGGACATTTATGTCTCCTTGTCTTTGAGGCTTTACTGCAATCCAATCCTAGATCACTAGGCCCTAAACCAAGATGAGTCTCTCAGGATCTACCGCAAACCAAACCTAGATCGTTAGGCCCTAAACTGATACTCCTCCCTCAGGCCTTACCATGTATCCTCTTAAAACCAGACAAGGGATTCCTAGGCCTTTGGAAATGAACCTTGAAACCACCTCCGCCCCAAATTATGAAATCCATCTGAAAAATCCAAAGCTCAAAATTGAGACAAAAATACCAACACACCATGGCATATGGAAAAGGAAAGGCTAGGCTGAAAACCATTGTCATATCCAAGAAAAACCATGCCACCGACAACAAGAGAACCATAAACCAACATGCAAAGCCATGCATGTCAAAACCAACTAGTAAATCAGACATGCAATATGTTACTTGCAAGTGTTCCTGGTGAAGTTCCTTGATCCTGCTCTTCTTTCCTTGATCCTTGTTTTCCTTGCTTTCCCTTTTCTTACTTTTCCTTCATTGCTCCAAAGCTAGAGTGCTCCAAGGAAACTCTAAGTGACCAAGAGTTAGGGAGAGAGAGTATAATGAGGGAGCTCCAAAACTTGAACTGACAAAACATTACGAACTAATCCTCAGAAGCATTTTTATTAATGAGGCATATCTTTTCTTAATTTTCCATTATTTTCCTTCAATTTCCTCCTCACATCTATCCATTTGTTTGCGGATGATAAGTTGTATTGAAAGCCAACTTTGTACCCAAACATGCAAATAGCTCTTTCAAGAACTTGGGAGTGAACTTTGCATCCTTGTCAGACATAATATTCTTTAGAACACCATGTAATATCACTATCTTTCTCATGAAATATTGTGCCAGCTTACTCTCTGAATATGTAGTCTTCACTGGAATTAGGTGAGCTACCTTTCTCAATCGGTCGACCATGACATTGATAGAAACATGTTGTCTCACTGTCCTCAGAAGACCTGTAGTGAAATCCATGGAAATGACCTCCCATTTCCATTATGGAGTAGCAATATGCTATAATAGACCACTTGGATGCTTACATTATGCCTTTACATGTTGACAATCTAAACATCTAGCCATGAACTCTACCACTTCCTTGTTGAGATTTAGCCAATAGTAGAACTTCTTCAGCACCTTCAATGTCTTTTGACACCCTGGGTGACCTGAGTATGGCTTCACATGAACAACTTCAAGACAATCTTCTCAATCTCACTGCAATTTGACACATAAATCCTATCCCTAAATCTCGCCAAACCATCTCTTGTGAGATGATAGTCTGCACCCTGATCACCTGTACTTATACTTGTACCTATATCTATACATGTACCTGTACTTGTACCTTGTTGTAACATGTGCATGATCTCCTTGTACTTTTCATCCTGATGTCCTACTTGCAAGATCCTATCTTGTAACTTTTTACCATAAGAGCTCATAGCTGCTATATGATTTACCTATACCTTCCTATTAAGAGCATCTATAACCCAGTTCTCCTTTCTTTTGATGTACCAGATCTCAAATTTGAACTGACTAAGGGTGGCCAACTATCTAGCTTGCCTGGAATTTAGATTCGGCTGGTCAAACAAATACCTCAACCCACTGTGGTATCTCATCAACACAAAGCTCCTACAAAGAAGATAGTACCTCCACATCTTCAATGCATGTATGATCATTGCTAGCTCAAGATCATGCATCAGATAGTTTTTCTTGTGCTCATTCAGTTTCCATGACTCATAGTACACTACCTATCCTTCTTGTATGACAACTCAACCAATTCCTCTCTTGTAAGCATTTTTACACATTACAAACTCCTTGTCCTAAGTTGCAATCTTTAGCACTGGTGCATGTGACAACAACTACTTGAGTTGCTCAAAACTAGTTTCACATTCTTCCATCCATTCAAACTTATTACCTTTACTATGTAATGATGTGATAGGATATGCAATGCATGAGAAGTTCCTGATGAAGCTCCTGTATTAACCTTCCAATCCCATGAATGATCTCACCTTATCCACATTGCTAGGAGCTTCCCACTCCATGATGGTCCTTACCCCTTCTCGATCTACTGTGTTTCCTTCCTTGGTAACGACATGTCCCAAGTAATGCACCTTTGTCTGAAAGAATCTACACTTGCTAAGCTTAGCATACAATTGATGCTCTCTTAGAAATATCAAAATTGTTGCTAAATGGTTAGCATGTTCTTCCTCATTTTTAGAATATACCAATATGTCATCAATGAATACATTAACAAAATTGTCCAAATAAGGACATAACACACTGTTTATCAAACACATAAATGTAGTGGGAGCATTAGTAAAATGGAATGGAACTACAACAAACTCATAATGCCCATACCTAGTCTTGAACATAGTCTTGAAGATATCCTCTTCCTTGATCGTACCTCATGGTATCTTGATCTGAAGTTGGTCTTAGAGAAAATTGTTTCTCCTTTCAACTGATAAAACAAATCATCGATCCTCGGCAATGGATACCTGTTCTTGACCGTTACCTTGTTCATATTCCTGTAATCAATGCACAATCTGAGAGTACCATATTTCGTCTTTACGAACAAAATTAGTGGACCCTAAGGCGATATGCTTGGCCTAATGTATCCCTTGTCAAGCATCTCCTTTAACTACAATTTGAGTTCTACTAGCTCTGGAGTGCTCATCCTGTAAGGTGCCTTTTATGTTGGTGCTTCCCCTGGGACCAACTCAATAGAGAAATCCACTTCCCTGTGAGGAAGTAACTCTCAAATATCTTCTAGAAAAGAACATCTTGATACTATTGCAATATAGACTACCTCTTGAATATTTATGCATCCTCAACATCTTTTCCCTTGTCACTAGATATATGCACTACAAATATCACACAATCTTTTTTGCAACTACACTTATCTTGCATTGCAGTAACCATCCTCACTAATGTAGGCTTCTTCTTCCACTACAAAGCTCTCTTTTCCCCACTGTTATAGACATATTTTGGCATTGTAACCCCAATCACATACGTGCATAAAACAAGGGATTCTAAGCCCCTAAAAGTGTTGTTTCATACCCTAAAGGAACAAGGTCATATGATTACATCATTTCCCAAAAGTTCTCCCTGAAAAACTGCTCAGAACTAGTCAAAACTGGACCATACAGACTGCTCCATGCTGAAGGTGCAATGCATCTCACCTGTCACATGCAAAGGGTGCAATGCATACTGAAAAGCCCTTCTGTACAGTGTGATGAGTGACAGTAGACAAATGGCAGAGGCAGTTTGCTAGGTGGAAACCCAGAGAATCTTCTAGAAACTACTCATTTGACACTTTCATCTCTGAATTCGCCCAGGGATGAGTAAGAGATCATGGAATCTCCAAGTGGAACCAAGAACTATCAGTGAAATGACACTAATAAAAATCCTAGAAGCTGACTCACACACCTGCAAATATCTATATATGGATCCCTCATCCTAGAGATCGAGAGGCTGGAATTTTGTATTTTTGTAAGGAAATGCTGGTGGTTTCTCTATGAAACATTGTAGTGTTGGGTGATCTAACTTTTCATGAGGTGAAGAGGGATTTCATGTTGGGAGGATGGCACTGGGTCAGACCGCTGGGTTGTAATCCTCTCTTCTACTACTTCTATCAATAAAGCTATTTGAGTTTTCCTCCAAATTCTTGTATATTTCTGAATCTTGTATTGGTGTATGCATTTGTATGGTTAATATACATCTGATCCTATATTGTTTATGGTTATATATCTCTATGATTTGATGATATTATGCTGCTTTGACTCTAAAGGTGTTCTTTGAAGTGGGACAAGTGAGGAAAGAGTGGCGAAGCTCTATCAAAAGGGGAGGAAACAAGCAAGGAGCCAACCGAAACACTGAGGTTGGTACTCTCTGCTTCTCTCTCATCTATCTCTCATAAAGGAAAACACAAGTAACTTTAGATTGTTTGTTTCTACGATAGCTACCCATCTTAGTGGGACTAGCAGCTCTAAATGGACACTAGTTTTCCCGATAACAAAATGGCGACTCCACTAGGGAGCGAATAGTTTGATTGCTAGTCACTGTTGTTTGATTTATAAACTATAGACGGAGCCTGAAGCTAAGCCAGCTAGTCTTCGAACTGCTTTTACTATACAACTACAAAGTAGATCAATGCTGCTTCAGTCAATCTCTTGGTTAGTTTATGAACTGAACATCTGACTTGCAAACATCCTAAGTTCCCTAGTGGTAGCTCAAATAACCTCATTAGATCAGGGCCTATAATTTTTGTTTACTGTCTATCATTAGCTCAGCTTAAATCCCTAAAATTCGCTGCAAACTGTGAGTGAAAACCAAGCTCAGTCTCGTCCCTGGACCATCGCACTGTCTCTCATTAGCAACCTGGATGCATCACACCTCCCGTGTGTTGCAGGTGAGATGCATCCCTGTTTCCTTGTTTTATAGGTGCAATTATTGAATGAGACTATTTTTGCCTCCAGATTTTGGTTTTTTTCTTCATTGTTTGCAGCTCTATTCAGTACTTTTGCTGTCTATGATCAGTATATCATTGTTGAAACCTTCTTCCTTTGCATTATTCAGCCTCCATTGATAAGGAATTGTGAATTTTTTTTATGCATTTTTCATCATTTAGAGTCCTCCTTTGCAAAAAGTAGCTTAATCGAACTGTTGTCTTTTGATTTGAAAGTGTTAGTGTCATTTTTAGTCAAAAAAAAGAGTGTCGTAAAGTATTCCTCTTTTAGATAGTCGATTACACTTTTTCTATTGTATTTTATTTGAATCATCAACTCTTTGAAGTGTCAAAAGCAGTTTTCAAGTCGAAATTGAAAGTGTCGTCTAAATCTTCCTTTCATTTTTGAAAAGAAATTGCTAAAGTGTCGCTTTGAGGAAAGATAGTTCAGATCTATACTTAGTTTTCTTTTTGTCATTCTCACATTAAGGAAACTGAAAAAAAAATACATGCATGTGCATTTTCATTTAGACTGCATGTGAAAATTGATTTAGGACAGTGCATCTTAGTGTGTGTTCTCTACTCTATGTTGAAAGAATTGTACTTCTCTTTCCTTAGTGGCTAGGATTTTCATTGCTAAAAGAAAGTAAACGACTATTTATCATCTTAGATTGCATATTTAGGAATTGTATATCTACATCACGCGGTAAACCTTAAAGGAAAACTTCTTAAGAAAGATAAATTGTAAAATAAACCTCAATGAACATAAAAACACTTTGGAACCTAACACACAACATCTAGAAGTCTAGGCTAGAGACAAATTCTGACGTCGTAAAGCTTGGTAACTATCATTTTCATCGTAGGTTGGGTGATTCCTCCTCTTTGATACGACAAGTGCCAGTACTGACTTGTGCTCTCATGTACTGTCGAGTATATATTAGGAGACCACAATAGGCTATATCCTTTATCCTTAGGAAGCCATGTCTGCCGCCCTATTGATCACAATGCACTGAACATAGCATTTAGGAAGATTGATTGTTCTACGTAAAAAGTATTTTGTAGTTATTCGATTGGTTTGCTAATCCCTCTGTCTAGATTTCCATAATAGTCACTTTCATTCCTTTTCAGACTCCTTAAAAGAAAAGGTCCATTTGAGCACTTGTCACTTCAGGCTCATTAAAAATCGAAGGTGACTAGAGTCATCTTTATCTTTTTCTCGACTCTTAAAAATTTAAAAAGCAAGTTGTGTCAAAGTGTCATAAAATTTATTTTAATTGGAATAACATCACTGCTCCCTCATTGTTCTTAGGTTGAGAAAATGGAGTCCACCAATCAAGGGTTTCCCCTTGGGGGGAATCATAGTCCTTTCTCTTCTTGAGGAGATGTTGGTGCTCCACGTATGGCTACATTGTCCCTTCCAGGACGCACAATCGGCCTGCCAGTATGGCTTTTCTCAACCTCTATCATTCAAAACACCATAATTTTTCAGTAATCAAATCAGCAACCAGATGATACTAAAGTCACTCTCCCACCTTCTACTTCGCTTGTTTCTCCCTCTCCTTCTTCCTCTTTGCTTGGTGAAGCTAGTAACACTAAAAACCAAGTAACTGAGAAGAAGAAGAAAGGGAGGAGAAGAATAAGAAGAAAAAGAATACAATGGCAAAAGGGGTCAACCATGCATCGTTTGGTGAAAATCCACACACTGCACCATCCAAACATAAATCTCCATGTTTCATTTGCAAAGGATACCCGTATCATCGAGATTGTCCTTGCATCTCACGGATCTTAAGGGACTGGTCTCCCCGCTTGCACAATCCAGTGTCTTCAACCTTTGACAATCATGTTGAGAGCACACCATCAACTAGTGAAAACGAAGTCAATGGATAGAAAGGAAGATCTAAATTTCCTTGTAGACTATGTGAAGGTGATCATGCCCTCCACCATTGTCCCTTCTTGGACGAAGCTAAAAGAGTCTTGGATAACCGTCCTGCTTCACCGTAGCGACTTCCTCCTAGATACAAGAAACTCTTACCGAGTCCATCACTAGTTGAAAATCTAACTGACACACCTTTGTTGTCAGTTGAAGTACCTCCCATTGAAGATAAACACTCTAAGTCCATACCAGACCAAAGTCAATAGGTTGAGATGACATTCAACCCAATCTTGTCTTCAGAAGGTCCACCTTCAAATGATACAGTCACCAAAGAGAATGAGAAAGACATTGTTCAAATTCTTTTTGTTAACACAGAATATGATGAACATGGGGGCAATCTACCTATTCCTTTACTACTGTAAGGAAGTTCATCAGAGATTCATCCGGATTTTTATTCGGTCCCTCCTCCAAGCAATCTAGTCATTTCCTTTGATTGGAATCTACCAGGGAGACCCTGCCTACCATCTAATGTACCATTCTGAATCATAGTACAAGCTTACAGAATGATTATGGTTGGTACTATCATAGATGAAGGGGCTTCTGTGAGTATCCTTTCCTAAATTGCTTGGAAATCACTTGGTTCACCATCGCTTCTACTTGAGATTCAAAATTTGTTAGGCTTTAACAAAGGAACCAGTCGAACATTAGGGATCCTTCCAAATTTGCCTATAACATTGAGAAGGAAAACCATTCATCTAAATGTGATGTTAGTCCAAGGGCCTCTAGATTACAATCTACTCCTTGGACGTGACTACATTTACATCATGGGAGCTATTGTTTTCTCACTCTTTTGAGTGATGTGTCTCTCGTATGAAGGAAGAATGGTCCAGCTCATTGACCAACTTTTATTCCTCGGTTCAAACACAGCTACTAGTCAAATGCCATCCCTAACTAGTCTTTTTGCACAAGGAATGTCTCATAAAACTCTAGTCTGTCCACCTGATGAGTGTGAGTGATTTGGTGAATGTGACTAAACCCAGGGGACATGCACCCTGGTCTGCTTTGGCAGGAAAACCCCAGATATAAGGTAGGTATCCACATAGGATATATGACTAGTTTGACACACCCATTTGTGTAGGAAAATGGGATTAGACTGGAAAAGGATTCCCTCGTCAAATGTTATGTGGGTGGAACCTCCCACCATTCACCTTTGTCTATTTCAATGGACAGAGCCAAGGAATTGTTTTGTTTGCAAATGCAGATGAAACAACCTTGCTTTAATGCAAGAAATTCCATATGGTAACATGGAAACTCTACTTATCTTTATACTTGGGGGCATGCAAACGTTTTGTACGCAAGTGAAAAATGACCAGCATAACTCTAACCCCGTAGTCTTTTACTAACTTCAACTGCTTAAGTTAGGTGATTGGTCTAGTCAACCACTCACCTCTGCTGGGACCGACGGAAACGACAAAGTAAAGGAAAGGTTTCCCTTTGAGAAGTTATCCTAACTAACCTCAGTAATTATTTAACCCCTAGGGTAGTAGTTGGTCATTCCTAGCTTGCATACAAAAGGCTCCGGAGCAAAGTTGCGCATGGGGCAAGCTCCCTAAAAAATAAACCTAATAATGAGAGACCTCCTTAATACACGACTGGCATGAGCAATGTTTCTGCAAAGTTCAAGCTCGTTAAAAAATAAAATTAGTTATGAGCATAAGTTGCCCCAGAGTTCAAGCTCATTAAAAAATGAACCCACTTTCGGTAAATAACCTTTGTGATTGCATTACTATCAGCTTTTGAGCCTTAGTCATGTTCTTACCATCACCTCCACTTTTTATCCGATCATCCGCCTCCACCTGATTGTTTACCCTTTTAAGGAATAGTTGCAATGAGTGATTATGTTAGCCATCTTCTTTACACTACTATAATTGAAAAGTTCCAAACCTTACATGGAACCAGCTGCTACCCGAAAATATCACTCGTTCCTCAAAGATGAGTCTCTTTTAAGCTCTTTTTAGACTCGTAAGATATAAAAGGATTGTCGAGAAATTGTCCTCTCCAACTCGTTAAAGTGATTGGAAGTACCATCCCTTCTCTATATTTTAATATTTTTGGATCTGAGGGATTATTACACAAAAATATCGAGCACTTGTCTTTTTCGACTCGTTAAAGTGATCAGAAAAGTCATCCCTTTCATATTATTTTATACTTTTTCGAACTTAAGGGATTATACTACGAAAAAGGATTACTGGAGTTTCCTTTTAGTCTCTTTTCAAACTCTCTAAAACTGAAAAGGACCAAGTTATCTTTTTCGTTAAACTCGTTAAAACAATAGTGGCGAACTTGTCCATTACAGAAAAGAGCAAGTTTCACTGTCACTAGGCTCGCTAAAACATAGCGATAGGTTTGCTCGAAGGGAAAATTATAGAACAAGCATATGTTATCCTTCTCAAGCTTGACAAAAATAAAGAGGTACTGGTCAGAAATGACTGGGGAAAATTGGGAAGAAAACTTGAAGAACTTTATTGGTAGCAGGTTGCTCTTGAACATGACACTTTCACTCCATCACCATGATTCAGTTGGGTTGGGTTATTCCTTTCCGTAGTCATATCACCATTGGTCCTCCGTACCATCCATTTTGGGGTTAACACTACCAAGCTATTTCAGTGTCGCTGATATGTTCAAGAGAAATCGCTCAGAGAATTTACCAACCCAGCTTACGCCTCATCTAGTGCAATACCTTTACACTCCATTATTTCATGACCACCACCCTGAACCTTGTATCATCAGATCGTTTTCACCTCCACAAAATCATTTGCTCCGTTTTGTGTCGTAGATGTGGGATTCATTAAGGCCCTCCTATGATAGGTCACTTCCTATTGCCATCAGCTCATTATCTAAGAAGTTGACTTAGGAACAACCCTTTCAGTACTTTGAACCTTGCATGCCTCAATGGCAAGTTTCTCACTTCCGGCGAGAGGTTTACATCAATGGCCTTTGATCGAAATATTTTACATGGTGTTTGAAATCGACTCATGTATTCACACCACTTGAATTGTACTGCAGTACCTTGAGGATCATCATCATTATCGGTGATTCCTCTCGTTCCTGTTAATAACTTACATCATTGGCTGGTAATCAGGTAATGTCTTTCCATGTTCGACATCAGAGCATCTTTTCACATGGATCGACTTGTACTTCGGGTGAAGATTGAATGATTTTGAAGACCTTGGATCTAGTTTCATCCATCCGGGCTGCGATATATTCAAAAAAAATAAAGACATCAAATTTACATCATAACTGCGCAGATAATCATCCAAGCCAAGGGATGATGGCTCTACCAGAATCATCAGTCTACCACACAGACAGTTGTCTGTCCTATGTACATGAAAATTAATTTATAAAGTTGAGAATGGGAATGCTCGCCTCAGCTAGATCATGAAAATATTATGAAGATAATTTATTGTATTGTATCTTATTACAGGTCATCTTCCAGTTTGAAAAACCTCAGATCCTCATGATAAAGCATTTCACGCGACATCAGAAGATTTACGACCTCATGCTTTAGGGGGCAACTGTTATAGAAGTATTTGGGCACTAGAACGCCAATCACATATGTCCATAAACCAAGGGATTCTAAACCCCTAAAAGTGTTGTTTCATACCCTAAAGGTACAAGGTTAGCTGATTACATCATTTCCTAGAAGTTCTCCTTGAAAAATTACTTAGAATTGGTCAAAACTGGACCATACAGACTGCTCCATGCTGAGCATGTGATATACCTCACCTATCACATGAAACGAGTGTGATGCATACTGAAAATCCCTTTTGTAGGGTGTGATGAGTGAGAGCAGACAAATGGCAGAGGTAGTTTGCTAGGTGGAAACCCGGAGAATCCTTTAGAAACTACTCATTTGACACTTGCCTCTCTGAATTCGCCCAGGGATGAGTAAGAGATCATGAAATCTCCAAGTGGAACCAAGAACTATCAATGAAACGACACTAATCAAAATCCCAAAAGCTGACTCAACCACCTACAAATATCTATATATGGATCCCTCATCCTAGAGATCTGGAGGCTAGAATTTTGTATTTTTGTAAGAAAGTGTTGTTGGTTTCTCTGTGAAACATTGTAGTGTTGGGTGATCTAGCTTTTCATGAGGTGAAGAGGACTTTCACGCTAGGAGGATGGCACTAGGTTAGACCACTGGGTTGTAATCCTCTCTTCCACTACTTCTATCAATAAAGCTATTTGAGTTTTCCTCCATATTCTTGTATATTTCTGAATCTTGTATTGGTGTATGCATTTGTATGGTTAATATACATATGATCCTATATTGTTTATGGTTATAGATCTCTATGCTTTGATGGTATTATGCTGCTTTGACTCTACAGGTGTTCTTTGAAGTGGGACAGGTGAGGAAAGAGTGGCGAAGCTCTATCAAAGGGGGGAGGAAACAAGCAAGGAGCCAAGCGAAAGACAGAGGTTGGTACTCTTTGCTTCTTTCTCATCTATCTCTTGTAAAGGAAAACACAGGTAACTTTAGTTTGTTTGTTTCTAAGATAGCTACCCGTCTTAGTGGTACTAGCAGCTCTGAATGGACACTAGTTGTTCTGATAACACCCACTATCATCCACACGCTCAATGTCCTTGTCGAAGAAATCCACTTTGGTCTTCTGAAGATACAACCAATCCATACCCAAAAGCATATGATTCGTTCGCAATGGTAGTACATTCAACTATGTTGTTGTAGGAATACCATTTAACTCCAATGCACAAGCTCTTACCCAATTGTGAACTCTATTCTTTGCACCTATAGCCAGCTGTACCAACCAAGATTCTGCATACACTTATTTTCTCAAACCACACTTATCAACCAAGTCAGGATTAATATAACTATAGTTATATCTAGGATCAATCAAAATAGAAACAACTTGATCATAAATCTTACCATCCATCTCAATGCTATAAGCTTGATGATCCGTTTGTCTATTGTCCATAGCTGCATAGATACAAGGAATGCTATGACCAACATCACCAACTGTATGTGTCTCATTAGCACTATAGGTTTGGGGTCTACCACCACTTTGATCTTGTCGACAATCCCTCTTATGATGATCCTTTCAACATATCCAACACTGCAATTGTTCTCTACCACCACCTCTAATCTACTACTATCCATGTACCCTCTTAGTTGTATTGAACTTCTTGTAAGGGACTAAATTTTATTTCTCACTTGCATCTTGAGGTCGTCCTCACTTTGGTGGAAATTTCCCTTTAGCTTTCTCATTTCCTTTCAAGTCATCTTAGGCCCCAAATTTTCAGTTTGGCTGCTCATAAAAAGGTTTAACCATTCGGATGGCCTCCTCCAACGATATAGGCTCATCGAACTAAATCAGGTCTTTGTATGCTATTGGCAGTCCATTGATGAATCTCTGAACCTTAGCCTTCTCCTCCTTCAGGTCACACACATATCTCAACAACTCCAAGAACCTGCTAGTATACTCATCATCTCTCATGGAACCCATATGCAACTCATAAAACTCCTTAGCCCTGTCATGAAAGTATCTCTCCGAAAAATACTTCTTTTTGAAGAGCCTCTCAAACTCATTCCAATTCAGATCATCCTCATGTATTCCTTTAACATTCTTCACATCTTTCCACTAAATACCTACTTTACCTACGATACTGAAAGTGGTTATCTTTTCTTTCATGTTTATGAATAATCATGCAATCTAAAGAACTTCCTCATACAATGCAACCACACCTCTACATCCTATGATTTCTTCATCTCTCCATCAAAGGTAGGTGCCTTTTCTTTCTTAAACTCATCCAGAAAGTATCCCCCATCACTCTTCCTGTAATGATGATAATGATAAAGATCATGTTGCCTGTCTAAACCAGAACTAGAATAGTACCTTTGTCCATCATCTCTCCTATCCAGAGTGTCCAACAACCTGCCATCTCTAATCATGTTGTGTTTGTCTGACCTATGACCACCATAAGACCTATTGCCATATGCTCCATTAGTTTTTTCCTCCTTCTCATGGCTAATCCGAAGTGGCCCTTGTCACTGCAATTTTGATAAACTCTAAAGAAGTATAGCATTAACCTCTGCTTATTTCTCTTGCGCCTACATGATGTTTTCATTGTCCATCTTACAACTCCTTATTTATTCCTTCAAGCTTCTCAACGTGTCTACCAAATTAGAAGAGTGCCCAACACCACATTGCTCATTTGATTCATAGCGAGAGTCTTTGTAGTCTACCATCTTGCTAACCATTTTGCTCTCTTTCTTATAAGGCATACAATCTAATCTAAACCAAATCGCAACAAACCAACATACTTTAGCATAGTTCAAGGAGGATATCTCATATGGAAGATCATCAAATCAGCATGATACATGTATAACATAATCATAACAACATATAGATATATGATACATAATCATATAACCATGTAACCATCAGTCTAGCTAGAGTCCGTTCATCAATGAATGAACATATCAACTACACATGCCATGACCTCATGCATGAAAACACAACCATATCATTGTATATTGATCATATGCAAACATAAACAAAATGTACCCAATCATACACCCATGAAAACACACTTCACACAACAACATCCTTATTCCCACGTCGACATCCTACGACCATGACCAACACCATGCATATGAAACAAGCATTCAAGGATAACTGGCACATGTGCAATTGATATGAATGCATGATGAAAACATTCACCCAAGGAGAGCACAACCACGCTCTGATACTAATCGGTAACCATCTTCCTCCCACATCTACCAAAGTAACTGAACATTTGGGGTAAACATGTGAGGAAGAGGCTACTATGATATGATTCAACCTCCTTGATGACCTTAGGGAAATGGAATCAGCAAAAACACATCAACCATACCTTCCACATCAACAACAACACACTCAGGAGACATCCCAACCACTCAAGCATCTTGCCCCTAGGTCCCATTGACTCCTTGGACCTCTTCACCTCTAGATTCTCTCATGCTATGGGCATGCCAATGTCCAGGGATCTTTGGATGCTCTCATGGGCCTGCATGCCTACGTCCAGGCACTTTTCCCAGTAGACATATGCTAGTGTTCTGAGAATTTAAGGCACTTTTCTAGCCCACGATTCCGGCCACTTCCCGTATCCTGTTGTAACTTTCAAACTCCATCAAATATATGATGAAAATACTAATAAACAAAAAATCATCTTCAAGACTAGGCCTCGCCATCCCCAACTGGGATTAACATTTTGTCAAATACTTGGCATCAATGCAACCTCTAGGTCTAGGATACAAGACAGAGCATGAATGACTGAAAACTCTTTTGAAATATGAAAAGAGGGATCACCGCCTTCTCCCTTGAACTGTTATGATATCAATTAGGTCTTTCTTCCATTATTTTAACAATTACAAGTAAATACATGAAATAACCATGACATGAACCAGTCAAATAACCATGCTTATAACCATCATAAAACCATGGAAATAAAATACATATGAATGCCATTAAATCCACATATAAACAAGCAAAAAAGAAAGATAACTTAGCTTTCGTTAATTATAGGCAAATCTGACTAGGTTCAGGACTTTCACGTACCACTCGATTGTTGATGTTACTGAACCAAATATTTATTTAGCTAGTCACCTCCATGCCTTATTCCAAGCATGAATGTGGGATATCATGGAAAGATCAATCCAAAAAGAACCAAGGGAATCCATACGATAAACCACCTCCACCCTCACCAAACTATGGTCACACAAAAGTCAATGCTCTGATCACAAAATCGAAATTAGCTTGGGATGCCATCTGAAATCCATCACTATCCTTGAGGAATTTTTTGTCTCCTTGTCTCTCAAGCTTTACTGTAATCCAATCCCATATCACTAGGCCCTAAATAGAGACTAGTCTCTTGGGATTTGCCAGAATCCAAACCTGGATCACTAGGTCTGAAACCAAGAATCCTCTCTCAGGCTTTACCGTGTATCACACCAAAACTGATCATGAGATTCCTAAGCCTTTGGGAATGAATCTTGAGACCACCTATGCCCCAGATTCTGAAATTCATTCGACAAATCCAAAGCTCAAAACTGAGATAAGAATCCTAACACACCATGGCATTCAAAAATGGTAAGGCTAATTTGAAAACCACTGTCATAACTTGACAAAACCATGCCACCTAAAGCAAGATAACCATACACCGACATGCAACGTCATGCGTGTCAAAATCAAGTAGGAAATCGCACATGTAATATGCTACCTGCAAGAATTCCTATCGAAGCTGATTGATCCTGCTCTTCCTTCCTTTATCATTGCTTTCCTTCATTTCCCTTTGCTTGATTTTCCTTCCTTTCTCCAAACTAGAGTGCTCCAAGGAAAATCTAAGCGACCAAGAGTGAGAGAGAGAAAGAATAATGAGAGAGCTCCAAAACTTGAACTGACAAAGGGTTACCAATTGATCCTCAAAAGCCTTTTTATTAATGAGGCCTCTATTTTCTTCATTTTCTATTATTTTCCTTCAATTTCCTCCTCACATGCAACTTGTGACCTTTCGCCTTGCTTTAGCCAAAGATGCCTTTTTGCCTTTTAATGCCTTTACATAGTGGTTCCCACTAGGATATTTTTTCCCAACATTCATATTGGAATACTCGCCCCTTAATCGTGGTCATATTTTTCCTTTATTAACTTTTATTACATGGAATTTCGACCAGGGTTGTTACAAATCATCAGTTGTATTCCAAGCTAATAAAGTGTTCTTTCCACTAGAAAAATTCATTATATGGGGCACATAATTTAAAACAAACGCATGACAATGGATCTGAAGAAGATTGAAGCCATTAATGGATGACCAACACCAAATAATGTTTAAGAAATTATATATTTGATGGGATTAGATAGATACTTTAGCAATTTCATAATAACATTTTCAAGGATTTTTCATCATGTCAGGGCTTTGATTTGATTTCATTTTCATTTCCAAATATCTTTTTTTTATCCATATTATTACTCCTTTTTTGACACATTATCCTTCCTTTTATCATATTTTTAATAAAGCATGAATTTTAGATCATATAGGGTAATAATGTTGTTAATTTAATAATGTTTCCATTAATTTTGGTAAAATAAGGAAAACTAAGAGTTGTTTTATTACTAATGATGGTTTAACCAATTTAGGCCATGTAACTCATATGAGAATCTTGTAACCCAAATGGATTTCACATCAACAATGACAAAATATTGTAAAAATTCAATTGCCACCTCAATATGCAAAACGAAATCACTTAATTCAATGAATACCTCAAAACCATAAAAGGTAATTTTAATTTAAATAGAGGAAATTAGGCAAGGTGGACAAATCAATTGGGCCACGATAAGAGCATGTCAAAACCAATGTTAAAGGAAAGGATATTTATATGGTTTCATATCTCCATCCCTTCGATGGGTATTCTGTAATATCCACCTCATTCATTATCCTTCCTTAATGAAGACGCTCATTAGATGATTGTAATTTTCTATTCAATAAATTTAAAATCAATTTTTATTATTATAACTATTTACATAACTTCTTATTATAATTCTTGCTATAATATTATGGTTTTTATTTTTAGTTTAATAATGCATATTTGTTTTGTTTTGTTTTAAATCATTGTGGATCAGTAACACATTGGACTGATCTAGTGTTATAGACACTTTTGGGCACTTCAACCCCAATCACAAATGTCCATAAACTGAGGGCTCCTAAGTCCCTAAAAGTGTCGCTTCACTGCCTAAAGGAACAAGGTCAACTGATTACATCATCTCCCAGAAGTTCTCCACTGAAAACTGCTCATAAATGGTCAAAACTGGACCATACTGAAAGCTCAATGTAGAGGGTGCGATGCATGTCACCTTCCCAATGTACAAGGTGTGATGCATATTAATTTTCTCCTCTGTAGGGTGCGATGGTTGGGAATGGGCAAATGGCAGGGACAAAAATGTGAGGTGGAAGATCATGGAATCTTCCAGAAGCTTCCCTTCTAACACTTACCTCTCTATTTTCGACTAGGGATGAGTTAGAGATCATCATTCTCCAAGTGGAAGTAGGAACTATCAGAGAGAAGACACTAATCAAGATCCCAGAAGATGACTCACCTCTTTGTAATCATCTATATATGGATCCCTCATCATAGAGATCCAGAGGCTGGAATTTTGTATCTTATAGTGAAGTGTTGTTGCTTTTCTGGTGTACAGTCATAGTGTTGGGTGATCTAATCTTTTCTTGAGGTGAAGAAAGGATTCTTAGCTGGAGGATGATGTTGGGTCAGAGCACATGGTTGTAATCCTCTTGCTACTTTTCATCTTAATAAAGCTATTCTTGTTTCCTTCCATATTCTTGTGTACTTGTTTATATATGCATGTATATGGTTAATACACATATGATCCTGTATTATTTATAAATTTAGACCTTTGTTTCTTCGATAGTAGTATGTTGCTATGATTCCATAGGTTCTTTTGAAGCTAGGTAGGCAAAGAAGAAGTGACGAAGATCTATCAAGAAGGAGAGGAAATCAAGTGCAAGACTCAGGTTGGTCCTCTTGGTTCTCCTCTTGTCTATTTTCATAAAAGAAAACAATAGTACACTTTGATTGTTTGTTTCTAAGATAGCCACCAATCTTAGTGGGAATAGAAGTATCCAAGTGGACACTATTCCCAGATAACAATGGTTGCTGACAATGGCTTGAGATATAACGAACCTAGAAATAATGTAATTGAATAGAAATTGAGTAGTCATTTTACCGTCTGTAGAGTATGTATTCATTGCTTCGGCCCATTTTGTGAAATAATCGACAAAAACGATAATATAACCATGCCCTCTAGCCCAATGAGGGTTACATGCCATATAGTCAATAACCCATTTTTCAAAAGACCAATGGTAATGATGGGGTGTAGGTGAGTGGGCGGGGTGTGCATATTGTGCTGGTAAATTTGGCATTCATGACACTTATGAAAGCTAAGGATGCAATCATTAAAGATGGATGGCCAGAAATAACCAGTGCGAAGAATTTTTTGAGTAGTAGCATAGCTAGATATATAACCACCACATGACCCAGAATGGTATTCATTGAGAACTCTCTCAGCCTCCTTAAGAGTAAGATATCAGTGAAGAACTGAATCTACATCGACACAATATAAAGCATCTCCAATAATATGGTAGGGTTGGGAGTGATGTCGAATATGTTGATGATCATCCTTAGTCAACATGGACCAAAATGTGGACGTCTGGAGATACATGATGATATCATTGTACCACAAGTCAAGGGTTCTTATCACAAAAAGAGTCTCATCCAGGAGCTTCTCATCTGCACCAGCAGGGAGAGACGTAGAAGGAAGGGAGCAAATCAACTTAGCAAAAACCAATGATTTCATAGATTTGGTAGTACTAAACAACAAATCGAATTCTTGAAGGATGGAAATCCATTTGGAATACCTTCCCCCCAGCAATTGATGAGTCAGGATGTAGGTCATGGGGCTGCATTCAGAAATCATAGTAGTAGTTCATAAGAGAATGTAGTGTTGAAAGCGTTGAACAGCCTGTATGGCAACAAAAGCCCATTTCTCGACATGGGGATAATTTGTTTCAGTGTTCTAGGAGATTGTGATTGAGGTAGTAAATAACATGTTCATTACCTTCATCATCGTCTTGTACCAACACCATAGCAATGGTAGTAGAGGCTGGAGCTAGATAAAGGAAGTAATCGTGGTGATAATCCGAGGGATGCAGCAAAGGAGAATTTATGAGGACAACCTTAAGGTCATCGAAAGACTTTTGGGAAATATCATCCTAAACAAAGGGTGTTCCTTGCTTGAGAAACCGAGTAAACCCTAAAGCTAGCTCAGCATAATTGGGTACAAAACAACAAAGGAAATTCACTTTTCCCTGTAGGCTCTGCAATTGGTGCAATGAACATGGAGGGGGTAAATTAACAATGGCCTCAACCTTATGTGAATCAAGGTGAATGCCTTCCTTAGAAATAACAAAGCCTAGGATTCATCTGGATTCGATGCAAAAAAAAAATTATGCGGATTAAACTAAATGTCGTAGTGTCTACAACAAAGAAAAATATGCTGAAGATGATTAGGGTGATCATGGTGCTTACCAGAATGAATATAAGTTCATCCAAGTAAGGGTGAATGATGTTTTGAATGTAATGAAATGCATAGGACATCACCCTTTGAAACATAGCCCCAGCATTGTTGAGGCAAAAAGGGAGCTTTTTGTGCTTGAAAGTACCCCATGGATAGATAAAATCCATCTTTTCTTGTTTGGCCAACACAATGTTAATCTAGTTGTAACCAGAAAAACCATCCATAAAGGAAACAATTTCGCTCCCAGTGCATTCATCAATGATCTGATAAATGAATGGAGTGGAATAGCTATACTTAGGACATACATGATTTACATCATGGTAATCGACACAAACGTGGATCATTCCTTGTTTATTTGCCACAGGTACAATATTTGACACCCAATCTGTGAGAGGGATCAGATAAATAAATCCAGATTTGAGAAGTTTTTCAACTTCACGCTTGATAGTTGCTGCTTTCTTAGGGTGCACTAGGTGGAGCCATTGGCAAATGGGCTTCGCATGAGGATAAGTCAATATTTCATGCATGATGATGCTAGGATCAATGCCAGGCATTTCCTCTTATGACCATGAAAACACATCATGGAATTCTTGGAATAGATGAGTATAGATCTTGATCTCATCTGGAGAACAAGTTACCCTGATATGGACATTTTCAATGACATCAAGATTGATATAAATATCAATTGGCATCATTTGGGTAATGTTACCCAAATTTCCTTCCGACCATACTTCATGAATCATGATCAGTGCCTGAAGCGGTAGGGAAGAAAACTAAAAAGAGGGCTTTTCGAGACAAGTAGACATCACTGTTAGGCTAGGCAGGAACGAGGAATGATGGTGAGTATCATTCCAAGGTGGTTCCTCCAAAGACATTACTTCCATGATACCCTCATCAGCAAGAAAAGTCTCAGCTAAGGGATCAGGGGATTCTAAAGCACCAAGCCATGGGGATTGAGAATACGTATCGAGAGATGTCCTCGAAACAAGAAAATTGGAGGATACAAAACTTGAGGCTGAAACAATTTCCACCATTGATTTCAGCAGGACTAAGAATCTTTAAAAAGTTTTGCCCCCGCACTCTCATAAGGAGCACCATTGTGCTTGACATACGAAACATTAGCATATGGGAAGGAAGAGGAAAAGAAAGACAGTTGCTTGAATGTGAAGATTTTCCCTTGTTGGGGAAAACAAATCACGTAGAATAGGGATGAAGCTACAACATGCATGGCATGGGTCTAGCTCCGTTCGAGTAGAAGATTATAATTGAGATTAGCGTCATCAATATCAATCTCAACCTATACTGTCTTACCTTCCAAAGTAATGGCAATGTTTTTTAAGACACCGAATGGTCGCAAAACACTCTCATCGAAAGCTTCCAAAGTGTTAGGGGATTGGTTCAAAGTAGGAGAACCAATTTCCTTCTAACAAGCGACTGACATGACGCAGGTATAAGCACCTTCACCGATGACGATCCTATGAATGGTTTTCACATTGATGATTACTAGAATGAGAAAGGCAATCTAATGTGGCAGTTGTAGAATGTGGTTCTCTAAATCAAAACATATCAGATTGGAATCGGTAGGATCAATACCTCCAATAGCCGATAGTAATTATTTCTGCTGAGACAGAAAGCTTTGGAGTACCTCAAGAGAAAAAATAGCTGACCCTGAGCTAAATCTTCAACAATATTATAGTGTTGAGCAGCTCAAGCATTGGGATTGTACAAGAGCTTCCTTAGCACAGCTTGAGAAGGAGGTCGAATGGTAGAATCAGGGTTAGGGTGCTCGATATGAAGAGGGCTAGAACTCGGGGGGGGAAGAGAATGGGTGGCATCTTTCTCTTTCCCAACTATCAAAGCAGGAGTTTGATAATATTTTGATCTAGTAGCCACATTAATAGGCATACTCAGCATGAACACTTGGGATCTTGAGGAAGCAGATGATTTAGGCTAGTCTACCATTTGAGTGTATTGAGATGGAAATGGATCTTTTAGGACAACTTTTGTCCCTTTGAAAAAATGACTAACTTGAGACCTTTAGGGACAATCCTTAGGATACTGATCCTTCACAAATGAGGCATAGATACTTAGGCTTCCATTATGAAGAATCACCAACAGACGAATTAGAAGGACCCTATTTTGGGGCATTGGATTTACCCTTGCCTTTTCCTTTCTTCTTACCTTTCAAGGATTTGTCCACTATGGTAGATTGAACAGTGTGGACCTCTGAGGTTTTACCAGGGCCGGGTGGATTCTGGGAGGGACTATTGGAATAAGTGTTCGAGACCAACTTCTATCTGGAAGAATATTATGTAGGGGTTTGGGACATTGAACCAATTACTCCATCAATAATAGGTGTATCATGTGACTTCGATGTCATTGCATCGGATGGTTGCTGCAGAGAATTAGGTAATAACTCATACAAAGTGCTAGACTGAGAATAAACAAGGTCTAAGTACTAGGCACAAGCAATGGCTTGTTGTTCGATAACGCATCCACCCATAGCTATATCGCGAGCTATTGGAGCGACGAATAGCTTGGTAAACCAATTGGTTAGCAAATGATCAACAATCTCGAATTTGATCAGGTGACATCTACGTCTCCATTCATGAATGTGACCAGAGATGTGCGTCACAGTACCTTGCTTGAGTGATGTAAGAAAATAGGAGTCAGTTTCATAATGAACCGACAACTGGAAATGTGTGAGGAAAGACATGGCTAAAGATTTGAAGTCATAGGAAGTACATCGAGGGAGCTCGATGTACCACTTGGCTGCAACACCTATAAGGGTTCGTTGGAAAAGACAGACATGAATAGAATCATCACCGTAGGAATTTGAAGAGCGCTAGAGGTGATATGTCAAAACATGGGCTTGAGGATCTTCTTTTGCTTTCCCATTTAACTTCGAACAATCACTTGGGATCTTGGAAAGAACTAAAGGCCAGTATGGCGAATGAAGAATTGGATCATTCATGAGTCAAGACACATCTAGTAATTCTAGTGTAGCCAAGGAAGATAATTTAGTTTTGAAAGGCATTGGAGGTCAGTAAGTAGGTCCAACCGGAGGACCCCATCCTTGTTGGTAAGTATTTTGTCCCCATAGTGGAGGGTTTTGGCGATATGGCATTTGAGTTTTCCCCCACTATAGGTTACCTTGGCCGTAGGGATGATTTTGACCTTGAAAGCCTTGAAACTGTCTAGCTAGAGATTGCTGATAAGAAACAAATGGGTTAAAAGGTTGTTGAGCATGTTGACCTTGGACATATGGATATTTCACCTGTTGTACTTGAACATATGGGTTTTGAACCTGATACCCCTAAACAAGAGGACTATGGACATGCTATCCTTGGACATAAGGATTATGCACTTGCTCTCCTTGGACATAGGGATTTTGGACCTCCTACCATTGGACAAAAGGATTCAGAACCTGTTGCCCTTGGACATTAGGATTCTAGGCCTATTGTTACAAGGCTTGACCGTGATCTTTTCCTTGCAAGGGCTCACCCTGTTGATATGTATATAAGTGTTACTACTACCTGGGTTGGCTCTATTGCTATAAGGATTGACCTTTTGGATACAAAGGTTGTCCCTGTAGCTATAGAGGTTAGCCTTGCGAAGACATAGAATGGGAGGTTTGCTAAGAATACTACATCTATGGCTACATGGTTTGCTGCAACTATTGCAAGGGTTTCCCCTACAGTTGTTATAGTTTCCCTTGCTGTGACATCATATGCCCCTGCTATTGCATGGACAACCCTTACTGCAACAAAGGTTTCCCTTATCACTATATAGGTTTTCCTTGCTACTGCAAGGGAACTTGAACAGTTCCCGGATTAAGACCTTGAAAATTTTCGAACTGTATCTAGCCATAGCCACCTAGAAAAGTGGATGGACCAGGCTAAACATATTGTCCAGGTTGAAGGACTTAAGGCAAATCAACCATTCCTTCAGAACAAAATGTAACATAAGGAGCTTGGTATTGAACCTGAGCCTCATAAGGCCACTGATACTGGAAATTTCTTGACCGAGGCAGATCAATGGGATTTTGGACCTACTAGTACTGGACATTGCTCCATCTAGTAGGACTAGCAGGGTTTTGAATAGCACCAGAAGAAGGTTGGTTCATCCCAACCATGTGAGCCTATGAGCTACTCACATTTTTCGTGCATGACACTATAGAAACATTCAGATTCTGTCCCCTAGGAGGTGGTACATCTTGTCCACTTACTAGAGGGATCAAAGAACTGACAGTGACATGCCTTGAGACTGTCAGTTGAGCTGGATGAGACAAGAGGGTTCAGAATGATGGGTTGCATCGGGACTGAGGTAACAGCAAAAAGCATCGCCTGTTAGGAGGGTGGGTTCTGAATGAAAAAACTTGTAGTAGGCATGGCGCCAAATGCCCAAACAGGGTTGTATTAAAGTGATGAGGCAGTAGGTGTACCTCAGACCAACTGTGCTAAAGTCACATAATTAGGTGGAAAATCCCAATAGACACTGAGGGGAATGCTCTCCATGTAGGAGAAACCTTCAAGAGGAAATTAATGTTGTTCCTCATCGACATCGTGCAGATTAGAAACTTCCTATTGGTTCGGAGAGGTAACTAGAGCTTCACCTTCAGGTTCCATAGCTGAGAACAAATGATGACGAATGATCGAAGATGTATGAGGGGATATTTCCAAAGGAACGCTCAGCTGATCGTCTGGACTATATGGATGTTGTGATGATATCACAACAGGGTCAAACAAATGATTCGAAGGATATATAACTAGTCCAAGCTAACCTTCAATAGTTGGAAAACTCTCAGGAGTCTAGAAGGGATTGTCCGGAGATTTCGGGCCAATATTAGAAAGTGACATAGTATCTAAAGTAGGTGGAGGGTGAGATGACAAAGGTTGAATACTCAAAACGATTCCAATTTCAACACCTTGGTCCTTGAGTAACTCTAGTAATTCAGTAAAAGGTTCCTCAGACAATCTTTCAGATGGAGGAGAGGAATAGGAACGAGGTGAACCAAATGGTTCAGTCACGATGACCTCGTCTTAGTTTAAGGAAAAGAGAGATAGATTTCAAGGCTTTAAAATGTACTTTAAGGAAAACTCATGATTTTGTCTAAAAAAGACTAACATGTTGTCATAATATCATGGGCAGCAATTTCTTAAGACACATAAATGAACTCGTGCTCTTTCATGTTTTAAGAGTTGAGAAAGAAGTAAAGATGACTCTATTACTTTCGATTGGAAACAAGCTTGAAAGGACAAGCGATTGAATGATATTTTGAATTTAAAGAGTCAAAAAGATCAAATGACTACTCTAGATGATCTAGGTAAAAAGGATTACCAGGCAACCATGAACTGCAAAATACTTCTCGATGAATAGAGAAGTACAGGCATGCAGTCTCCCCAAATGATGTGTTCAGTGTATCACGTTTGCAAGGTGGTAGACTCATATTCCCATGGATAAGGATTGCAGCCTAGGATGGTCTCCTTTTATATACTCGATGGTATAGGGAGCACAAGTTCTTACTAGTGCTATCTAGTGTCGAAGCTAACAACAACTGCTAGGTTTAAAGATGTCAGAACACATCATTAGCCTAGACCTTCTAGATGTGATCATTAGGTTTCAAATGTGCCTTAGGTTAATTGAGTTCATTTTAAAGTTTATCTTGAATTACGTTTCATTTTTCAGGCCTTAGCAATGTGACTCGAAAAGTCCTAAATGTAGCTAAATGAGACAAGACCCTTTCAATTCGATGAATAGTCTACGCTAGAGGGGGTAGAAGACACAACCAAATGCAAACAACCAAGCAACTGAAAGTAAAATGATTTTTCACTACTCCACTTTTTGAAAAAGTAAACTAATGAAAAATTCATTCCAATTCATAGTTTCCTAGCAAGTACACTCCAAACAGTTCTTTCAAAAGTAAATATAATTATTTTTTTCAAACGCAAATGTGATCCTAGTCTTCAATGATGGTAACTAACATAACATATTGATGCAACAAACTAGATTTATATATTTTTCATGAAATGAAAAAATGAATTTCTCATAAAACACTTCAATGAAAAAGTTTTGAGACAATCAATTCTCAAGCAAATGAAAAACACAAAAAGGGAATCTCTTCAACAAATGACACAATGACTCTACCGAAAACAAGTCAAGAAATGTGATCTCTACTGGAAAAGACACGTTTAGACAAATAAGCGAAACTTTTGAAACTTGTGCAATGGAGACCAAAGAAATAAGAGGACTATAAATGAAATACAAGGAGTAAATTCACCAACAACTTGACTCACTGGCTTCACAATCAACTGAATGAATGACAACTTAGATGCCCTAGGGTTACAAACTATCCACAAAATCAAGAATTCAAGTAAAAATAAGGCAAGTAAACAAGTAAATAAACCAAGAAAAATGTAGCTTTCCAGTTAGGGAGAACATAGTCTAAATGAGCCACAATGTAAAAATTAAGAGAGAAAGACACACTAGCCAACATCTGGGGTGAACCCTAATTCACTTACAAGCATCTAGCCAACATCTGGGGTGAACCCTAATTCACTTACAAGCATCAGCACAACTTCCTAAGTAAAAACTAGTGCTAGAAGGGGGTCAGTGTGACTTTTTTGAGCATATCCCACTGATCGACACATTTATCAGAAAAATATGTGTGCTGAGCAAGGATGAAAAGAAAAAATAAAACATATCAAAAGTTGAGACCAGACTTGCTATTGTGAATTTCAGACACAGAGTAGTAAACGAATAAAATCAGACAGAACTAAAGCGAAATGGAGAAACTAGAAAGGTTCACATAAAACCATCAAATTTCAAGCAAGCAAGCAGAAGGATTGGTTTCCCCAGTGGAGTCGCCAATTTGTGGTGAAGTAAAATTCTAAGTGTAGACATAAACAATTCCTCTAGCCCGAGAGTGGGTCTAGCCATAAACAAGACATTCTATGGAAGATTTCCTTAGGTTAGAAGCAATTAAGAGGGCCTACCTCTGAGTATGCTTATCCCATTTGGTGATGACCTTGCTTGGTCGCTCTAGCTATATCTTGTTTCCTTCTTCGAGAACCTGGAACAAGTAAACAACAACAAAAAACAACTGTGATAATAGACAAATTGTATTCAACCTTCTTAACAAGTCAGGAAACATTAAGCCATAAACATGCGAGATGACGTATTATGTATGAAATCAATCGATAATTTCATATATATTAAATCAAGAAGAGATTACAACCGTTCTCTTGACGTTGTTGTTCTCCTCTGACAAATCCAGGCTCCCACACACTTCTGTTAACATTCCATGATGACCTCAACAATGGTATTTTTAAGTATCTTCCCTTTACTCTTCACACTAAACCAAATTCACACTTCTCCCTCACACACAACTAGAGAGTTACAACTATTAATAACTTGTCGATTACTCCACAATCAAAACTTTAACTAGAGCCTAATTAGAACTAGCTTGTGCTTAGGAAAAAAGGAGGTTTATATAGCATGGATGGAAGGGAGATGGTTCCTCTTCTTGGGAGAAGGTCTTATCTCTTGAGGTAGTTCCATCCTAATAGGGGAATGGAGCCCAAACTAACCTCCTTGACTCCATCTAGCCTAACCATTTACTAGACTTCTGTTATGAAGCTTCTAGAGCTAGAAGCTTTGGCTCCTTATTTAAAAAACTTTCCAAAAGAGGATTGGCGTGACTGGAACAAGGCTTAGTCACTCTGGTTGGCACTAGGGGCAGTTATTATCCCTGCATATCGGCATGAGGAGGACATGGGTCATTAGTGTTGGTCTTATAAACTGGGAAAAACAGAAGATTTTTTGGGAAATGATGCAAAAGGGAATTGTTATGCTCATGAAGAGGGACACAATGGGAGTTTCTTCATGAAGGGAAAGCATGTAGGGTTCACTGTAGAGATCCTCTAGAATCATGGAATTGGGAGTACAGGGATAGTGACAAAATATTATGTAACACCACACAAGCTTTTAAGTTGATGGAAACATTCCCTCTAATCCTTATCTATTAACCGACCCCTAACCTCTAAACCATTTATTGGCCCTAACCTTTTAATCTGACCTAACCCCTAACCCCTTAGACCATATCCCCCTAATTTTTAACACCTTAACCCAATTCCCCCTAATTAAGCCCTTAATCCTTAAAACTTAAACAATTCAACCTTAAACCCTTAACCAATAACCCCTTAAGCCCTATTAACCTCTAAATCCCCTAGGCCCTAAGCTTCCTAAACCTAACTTAAACCCTAACCTATTAACCCCTTGATGCTGGTGGATATTGGTTGCCACCCGCCTATTCCACTTGGACCCTCACCATCATTTCTTTCAGTTTTTCATTTTCCTTAATTGTAGCACAATTTACTATTTTTGGCAGTTTTTCAGGTCCTGAACTTCCGAAGTCGTTTTGAGGCCCTAGACGATGTTTTTTTTTGGAAAAATTGCTTTGTGATTACTATGAAAATCGAGTCGGCCACTGTATTCCTTGGATAAATCTTTCCAATGAAGTATCATATGCATCAAATAGAGATAACATGACCAAGTTACGACCCTGGGAAGGTGGCTGCCCAACTAACCCCAACAGGGCCCATAAACTCTTGGTGTTACCTCTCTCCGGGTTAGGGTTTTGGTTTTTTAGAGTTTTCTCTTATTTTTCAATAATAAAAAGGCCCTTGAGCCTCTTTATAACTTAGTTCAGAGGCATGTAGCCACCACATCTCTTCTTAGAGATAAGCTACCATCGCCCAAGCTATCTTATTTCCATTCTTTTTGTAAGTATGGTTCATCATTTTTCTATTAGTGAAATGAAGTGTTTTTCTTTTTCATCTTTGTGTTTATGATTATATATGTAAGTTGTTTCATTCCTATTTAAGTTCGGATTGGTGGTATCAAAGTGATCTACTCTTTCTCTATTTTTCTCTACATGTCCCGAGTGAGTTCAGGGTATAAGAAGTTAGGGCTCGATCTAGTTGAACCATTGAAGGATTAGTCTCACGAAACCAAATGACCTCCCATGGAGGAAGAAATCAAAGATGAGGGGCAAGATATCCTTTCAAAATGTTGCTCGAGGAAGCCCTCGGGTGAAAAAAGGATGCGATGATGGATAATTTTGTCTAGATCCTTCTATGACTACCCACATGTGATGCAACTCCTTCCAGCCACCACTCTAGAGGTGCCAATCCTTTTAAGGTACAAGTTAACTTCGATATTCCCATATTTGAAGGCCTAATAGATGCAGACACCATAGATAAATGGTAAAATCTATTGGGAGGATATTTTTCAGTTCAAGACTTTTCTAATCGGGAAAAGATTACTTTTGCACTTCTCAAAGCCACCTCACCTGTGAAGGACTGGTGGGAAACCTACTCTTAACAAAAGTTCGATAGTGAACCCTCATTGTTTTTAGCCACACCCACTTGTAATTCTTTCCGATATGCCATCAAGGAATAGTATTACCCTGTCGGGAGCTATGAAGATAAATACATAAACTGGACCATGCTACAACAGGGAAGGGAGCAAGATGTGCCAGAGTTCACAAATGTTTTCCATACCCTTCGCATGAAGCTAGATATCAAGGATACTTAGTGGCATTTTGTGCTCAAGTACTGTGGTTTTCTACACAAGTATATCTAGGAGGAGATGGAGTTCCTGGACATCTTCTTGCTCGATATGGCGTATCGGTACGCTATAAAGATTGAGAAAAAGTATAAATAGAAGAATCAAGACTTGGTATCTGCAAATCTAAAGAAAGGGAAAGGCACCCCCAAACCAGATAAAAATGGACCAACCGAGACAGGGCTACTGAGGACAACCCGCCGAAGCCGCAAGTAAATAAAAACACCACAAAGAGGAAGAAGGACATGGGAAAATGATGTGTGTTCCATAAGAGCTCCACTCACAATACAAGTGAGTGTCAGGCTAGGTAGTGACTGGTTGCCGAGCTAAAGGCTTCCAAATCAGATGTAAGTTCTGACTTTGAATCAAAACTTGATAAGGGAACTTAGAAAGGGAAGAAGATCATTGATGTCGAGCCCAGTGCCACCATGGCCACCACAAAGATCCAGAAAATTGAGCCTGAAGATCTAAAGGAGGGGGAACAATTCTTCCACTCACAAATGTGGGTGAAGGGTTCTCCGTTGCAGTTCACTTTCGACAGTCGGAGCCAAAAGAACCTCATTTGGTATAGGTCATGAAGTGGATGGTTTAAACACTAAAGCACATCCACATTCATACACTAGCGGGTGGCTTCAACCAGGATAAGATCTTTGCGTCAGCCAGCAATGTCGCCTTCCCTACAACATCAATCCCTTCGTGGATGAGGTACTATGTGACATTTCTCCTCTTGAAGTTTTTGATGTATTGTTAGGAAAACCATACTTGTGGAAGCGATATGATGTATATGAGTCTAGACCTCATTCTATGATTATTACTTTGACTAATAAGTTGTATAGGATACTGCCATCTCTTTGATTACTAAAATGTAATGCATTAAGATCATTTCCCAGACCAGGAAATTTTTTTTTCTTATGATTTCTCCCCAAGGCAAGAAGAATTTTGTGGCCGCAGATTCCATGCAGGGCTCCTCTGCATAGCAGCACCAGATGGACAAGGTCGTCGAGGAGTACAAGGATATTTGTGCCTCACCCATAGGGATACCTATACACTGTCAAGTCAATCACTCCATTGATATGACACCAAGCACGTCGTTTCACAATGGACTGATCTATCGATGCTCTGTTCTAGAGAATGATGAGATAAAGAGGAACATTTAGAAACTACTATAGAAAGGGCACATTAGGCCAAGCTCATCACCCTTTGGGAGCCTCATTGTATTGGTATAGAATAAGGATGGGACCTGGAGGCTTCGTATTGACTATAAACACTGAACAAGATCACTGTCTAGAATAGGTATCCAATCTCGCGAATCGATGAACTTCTGGACCAATTCAAGGGGCCAAAATATTTAAACAAGATTGACTTGAACTCAGGTTATCAACAAGTGCCTATTGAACCCTCCATTGCATGGAAGACTGCCTTCAAATCCAAGGAGGGCCTTTTCAAATGGTTGGTCATGTTGTTGAGATTGACGAAAACCCCTACAACTTTCATGAGACCGATGGATGACATCTTTCCACCCTTCACCAATGCATTCGTGGTTGTGTACTTAGATGACATCTTGATCTTTAGCAAGAGTTGGGAAGAGCACATCCACCATATTTGACATGTCCTTCAAACCCTTTGATAACACAAGATGTGTGTTAACTTGGATAAATGAACCTTTGGCCTGACCCAGGTTTAATATCTGGGGTACATTATTGATGAGCAGGGTGTGGATGTGGAACCATACAAGATACAAGCCATTCGGGATTGGCTAACCCCAAACACCCTAATATAGCTCTACAGTTTTTTGGGTCTTGCCAATTTCTACTGTAGGTTCATGTTGGGGTTCTCTCATATCACTTTTCCTTGAAGTCAAGTCACCAAGGGTGGAGCGAAAGCAAATTTCTTTTGGTTGGAAATCCAACAATGAGCGTTCTATGAGTTGAAAAATCGTCTATGTTCTGCACCAGTTATCACATTACCAGACCTAAAAAAACCATTTGAGATTGAGAAAGATGCCTCTGACTATGTTATTGGTGTAGTTCTTTCTCATCATGGGCATCCAATGGATTTCCACAGTGAGACACTTTTAGACACAGTTTGAAAGTACCCCACTTACGAAAAGAAATGTATTTCATTATGCAGGCCTGTCGTCAATGGAAGCATTATGTTTTGGGGAAGGAAACGGTCATCCACCGCAAGCTTCGGCTGCTCAGATATGGGCCATACACTATCACCAAGGCCATCATCGACAATGCCTTTGAGCTCAGCATCCCACCGTTCTTTGGTCTGCAACTAGTGTTCAACGTAGGTTGTCTTTGGCCATACTATCCACCATTATTGGACACATCTGACATTGCAGAACATCGCACACCAATGAAGCTCAACTCACACTACATGGAACATGGCAAAACTGATCAAATCATGGACACATAAATCAAGAACACTCATCAATAGAGGATACAACTATATCGAGTTTTAAAATCAGGCCAACTCCTTCACCAATGCAAATGGCTTACCGGGGACTCAGTTCAGCAGAAGTTTCCTCATCTCATGGAGGAACTCAACATAATGGGAACCAATGCTTCCTAAGGGGAGAGGACTGATCTAGGTGGATATTGGTGGCTACCCCCTATTCCACTTGGACCCTCACAATTGTTTCTTTCAGTTTTTCATTTTTCTTAATTGTAGCACAATTTACTATTTTTGGCAGTTTTTCAAGTCTTGAACTTCCGGAGCCGTTTTGAAGCACTAAACGATTTTTTTTGCAGAATTTCTTAATGATTGCTAAGGAATCACAATGACTATTGTACTCCTCATATAGGTCTTTCCAACGAGGTATCATACACGTCAAATGGATATAATATGACCAAGTTACAACCCTGGGAATTTGGTTACCCAACTAAACCCAACGGGGTCCATAAACTCTTGGTGTTACATCTCCTCGAGTTAGGGCTTTGGTTATTTAGGATTTTCTCTTATTGTTAAATGAAAAAGGCCCTTGAGCCTCATTGTAACTTAGTTCATAGGCATGTAGCCGCCACATCTCTTCTCAGAGATAACCTACCATCACTCGAGCTATCTTATTTCCACTATGTTTGTAAGCATAGTTCCTTATTTTTCTATTAATGAAATTAAGTGTTTTTCTGATGCATCTCTATGTTTATGATTATATTTGTAAGTTGTTGCATTCTTGTTTAAATTCGGATCACCCCTACCCACGTAACCTATTAACCACTAAGTACCATAACTTGTAATTTGAAGCTGAATTTTTTATAATTTGAATATTTTGGGGTTTTTAAAGAAGTAATTTTATTTTGGTTGATATTGTTTCAAACTTCATATTTACTATTAAAAGGTTGTAAAGTTTAATTATGCTAATAAATTTAAAAATATTTAATTACGCACACACAATTATATATATATATATATATATAATATATAATATATATATATATATATAATATATATATATAAATATATATATATATAATAAGAGAGAGAGAGAGAAGAGAGAGAGAGAGAGAGAGAGAGAGAGAGAGAGAGAGAGATAATATACATATATATAAATTTTGAAAAGGAAGATTAAAAAATTGTATTTTTATTTTTATTAAAAATAATATTTATTATTATTTAATAAAATGTGTACTATAATAAACTTTTATTAAATAAATTTATTAAATTTTAAGAATTAAAAATCCAAGTGTTAGGGTTACTTAGGAGTTGGTAGTCTAGATATATACAATAGAAACCCACCCCTAGGTATCCTCTAAACTATTAACCCCTAACCCCTTAGAACATATCCCCTTAATCCTTAACACCTTATCCTCATTTGTCCTAATTAAGCCCTAAAACCCATAATTCTTAAGCCTTTAAGTCGTAACCCCCAAATCCTTAACCAGTAACCCATTAACCACAAACCCCCTAAACTATTAACCCCTAAGCCAACCCAACCCCTTAATCGCTAACCGTAAACAACTTAAATCATAGAGCCCTAATCTATAATAAAAAACAACAATATAAAGACCTAATGAATAACTTAACAAGGGACGATATTCATGCCAACCTTCAAGGTGTCCAAATTCTCTACAATGTTTTTTATTTGTTCTTATTAAAAGTCTCATCTTGTTGTGGCCCCTACATCTACTATAATGGCAATAACATTTTCCATCATCCATTTTTCCTTACTAAACTTTAAATATTGATTATCTTCAAAAATATATCTTAGCTTAACTATTTGTGATGTAATTTCTAATGTCATTAAATATAATATTTATTTCATCATATTTCTTCCATCTAAATATTGTGGATAGACCTTTTATAACGAACAAAAAAATGTCCTCCTCCACCATTGGTATTTCGACATATATATGTTTGACTTGGTGAGATGTGAGGAATCCAACGCACATAACGCACCCATTAGATATTTGGCATGTACATGGACGTGTCGTATATCTGGTGTTCACTTTGGATATATGTCAGACTTATGCATAGCGTTGAATATCCGATGTTGGTTGGGGATTTTAAATAAAATATAAATAATCCAAATAAATTTGAAATTATGACCGATTTTATCAATAGTATTGAAGTAAAACATTAGTTTTTTCTCCCATATGTAGTAGTGACTACCAGGCACTCGCTACCCAAATATTCATGTGAAGAGGTACTTTAATCCATGTGTTCCAATAAGTGCTGAAGTGCTTGCTTCTAGTTCATTAGTGAGAACACATTGTGACCAGTGCCTTGTCGAGTCACCACCCATCAGCCATCTGTGAGTTCTTCCTGAGCTTCCACCTTCTATTGCATGTCAATTGTTGTCAATCCAATGAGATGGGTCCCTCATGGAACCAAAGGCCTTTGTAACCTTTTCTAAGCTTCAAACCCTTATTGATCCTCTGCCCTTGGGAGTTAGGATAATTTCCATATACTATTCGAAAGGTCTTGGAGAGGGCTTTCCAACCAAGAACTTTTTATTTTCTTTTGAACCTATCCCTAAACTTGACACCAATGACTAAATTTTACATAAATGGAACCAGTGTACAACCACTGCCAACTTGTGTTGGAATATTTTTTCATTAAGGGAAAAGGAAAATCATGGCAACTGCAAAGCATTGATGATAGAGTTTTCATTGTTGGCAAATATGTCAAAGGATGACACAAGTGTTTTGACTATAATATGAGCATAACTGAAGCATATAGTTTAAAAGAATTTCTTAAATAGGATATCACCTCAAACAATAGTGAAACATAAGTATATGGATATATCTCTAAAATATCTTTCTAGTGATATGTGGAAGTTTTAAAATGTCCTTCTGGATCAAACGTTATGGCCAGTCAAACATGCAACCCAAAAGTCAACTGATGCAAAGCGAAAAATGGTGGAGACAGTAGTTATGTTTGGTAGAGTTAACAAACTCAGTGGAAATATTGGTGCATATTCTATCTAAAGTTTCAAGTTTACATGGCATCAAAGCATAATAGTGGGAATAATTATTATTGGCCCAAGGCAGAGCCCACATGGCAACTAGGCCCAGTAAAGGGAGCTCAGTGGGTGTACCCCAGTGAAACCATAAGGAGAATTTAAGGAACTAGTGGGGTAATGTTAGCTGGTCATAGGTGGCGTGACAACTTACCTTGATAGAAATTTGATTGGTTGTAGGAGTAGTGGGTAGACCCACTGTAACAACTTAGCCAACAAGGTAATGCTCGGGGGTCAAATAAAAGGCCTAAGAAAAGAGTTGTAAGCTGACAGTGTAGGCAGTTATGACCAATAGTGAATGGTAAATGATTAACCCACATTAATAGCTAATCCCGTAAAGGAAATCCTAGAGGATTAAATTTACCTCACAAAGGAGTAGGCCTGAGATGGATCAAGTGGCCTACATGGCACAATAAGAGGCATAGAAGGATTGAACCTGGTGGTTTTTAATAAAATAATTTAAAAACAAAATAAGTTCAAAAACAAAGGCCTTAGGACCCTTTCTCTCTCTCTGACAAAATAGGTGATTCAATAGTATTAGCTTGAAGGGATGATGTAATTTCACAGGGGGATGATGACATCAATGGTGACATGACCCAATTGGAGCGTGACATGTGTCAAGTACTTTTAACCATTTTAGGTGGCCAAATGGGCCATTTGAGTGTCATGGATGATGTAATCGTGATTTCATCCCAGTTCCTCGACCCCAAAAGGTTTTTTGTAGTGCATAGAGGAACCATAATGTTAACTGGGAATCAGTCTAACAGTGCTAGTGACAGTGACAAGGGACCCCAGGGATGCAGTGATTGGGCATAGATGCATCGAGTGGACCCTACCAGGACAACTCATAGCATAAGGAAGACCTTGAAGGTTTATAAAGGGGCATAGGAAACATGCATCGAGACATGTTGGCACTAACAAGAGGTGGAAACAACTAATTATATAAGAGGAAGGTGTCTTATGGGACACACAATCACTGTGACATGAACCCGAAGGTGTAAAATATGGTCATAAATAGAGGAATGTTGGGAGATACATGCCAAGACATAGTGGAATCATAGGTGGCAAAAGAAGCCAATGAGAAGAGTGTATAGGAGGCCCCATGGGACATCTCATCCCATTCACATAGCCCCGGGAGGTTTAAAAGGGAGCATAAAGAAAACATCAGGATAAAGGTGCAGGGAAGCCAAGGTACAAGGGGAAACACTTGATCATTTTCGACAAAGAGATTGAGGATGCAAAGGCAGTCACAAAGGATATTAAGCCCTCGAGGCTTAAAGCACAAAGGGGCTCACAGAGGTGTATTTGGCAGTGCTTTTTATTGATATATAAAAATGCTTAGCCTGAAGAGCTTATATGCAGTGATTTTATTTGGCATTGGTAGCTTAAGAATGGGGGATCTACATTCTTGATTTTGGTGAATAAAATAAAGTGTTTGGCACATGATCAAAGGTTTTGGATGACTGGGTTGGTAGCTATATTTGGTAGCATTTTTATGAAAGACTTCGGGCTTTGGGATGAACGAGTCAACAACTTGAAATTTTGTAGTCAGGACAAATGTAACAGCAGAGAACTAAAAGATCTAAAATTGGTATGAATATATCAATGACAGTGTATTTGGTATCATGGACAAATTAAAGAGGTAATTTTAGAAGAAACCCTAAATCTCGAGCTCTCTAAAAATAGAACCTAACCTAAAACATGTAACTCGCTAGAATTGAGGAAAGTAGTAGTTTAACTCAAAATTTCGTAAAGTAGCTGGTGATGAGTAAAATATGACTTGGAGAGAAAGTCCAGAAGAAATATTTTAACTAGGACAAAGGAAAAATTAATGGATTCATGTAGGCATTCAAGAGCAAGAAAATTAAATCTTCAAATTCCATAATAGTAAATTTGATTAGTTAAGCTTAGTATTTTAAGCAAAAGTAGATGAGTAGTGAATGATAACTTTAAGATCCGATTTAGAAGACTCGGTTCAATAGGATAAAGGAAAAAATAAAATATCCATGAAATGTCAAAGAGAAACATAGCCAAAGATCAATTCCAAAATATTAGTCCAGAATTCTTTAAAATTATAATTCGAGCAACCAAGGAGGTTGTTATTGGTGCAACAAGATGCATATTGTTGGTATGAATCAAGTGTAGATCAGTGATTGGGTTTGGTATTTGAAAGGCGTTTTAGAAATTCAAATAGTGCTTTGGTGATTGGTGGAAAGATTAATGTTGTTGGTATATTTTGGTGTGTCCAGTAATGAGAAATTGTTGAAGGTGATTTTGATGGTGATTTTATCAGTAATAAGATATTTTTGAAGGTGTTTGCAAGGTGGTTTTGGTGAGCAATTTCAGTGACAAAATTTGTTTGTTTATGAGGTAAGAGGTCTATTGGTTCTAGTTTGAAATTGATGAAATATGAATCAAGAGGTCCAACAAGTATTATCTTTCATATCAGGGGTTGCAGCTACTTCCAGTAGGTGTTGGTAATTTGGTAGGGACAAGAGTCCCTTTCAGTAGAGGTTGATAAATGAGCAAGGGTAGCGGGCCCTTTTAGCAAAGGCTAATAAATGAGTAGTGGAAAGATTCCCTTTTAGAAGAGGTTGATAAATGAGAAAGGGTGTCAATCCCTTTCAGTGAAGACTAATAAATGAGCAGGGATAGTAGTTCCTTTCAGTAGCAGCTGATAAACCTATAAGTAGTAGCTTATGGGGCAATGATGTAATTAAGTTGAAGCTTGTAACAAAGATAATATTGGTGTCTTATGTATATGTTTCTAATGATTTTTATGATGATTATGTTATGCTTTTCATGATTGAATTGTGTTACTGATCCATGAATACTTTCTAAAGTGATTGAAAAGTATAATTTATGGAAATTATATAATTTGGCCACACTACTAATACACCGATCCTCTCAGTAGTGTCTTGGTTTCCATTGTTTCTAACAATTGGTATCATATCAAGGTTCCTTTAAGATTAGTTTAACAGTTTGAAGGAAGATCATGGATCATGGAGAACAAGGACTAGATTATCTCAGATGGAGTTCCACTTTTGAATGGCCCAAATTATGCAACTTGGAAGGTAAGGATGCGAACATACTTGTAAGCTCTTGATTTGGATGTATGGATATCTATGGAGAATGGAGTAATAGATGATACGTGTGATAAACAATCTAGGAAGGAAACCATGAGAGGTTTTTCTAATTCCGATATTGAGAAAGTAATTTTTCTTAAAACTACCAAGGAGATATGGGATAAATTGCAGTCTATCTATGATATAGACATGTAAGTTGCATGTCATGTTAAGAGGCTTTCCCTGGAGGATGGAGGAGGAAAAAATTCAAAAGGCATTACATATCTTGAGTCAGAGGATGATCCTCCTATATCAAAAGGCCAAGTTTTTTATCAACATTTAAAGGAGATAAAATATACAAGTAAGTTGTTTTTTTGTTGTTACCGTCACACAATAGGCCATTTATCTTCAAATTTCTCAACTGCAAGTACTAGTGAAAGAAAGAGTTTATCATCTAGTTGTAGTGAAGAAGGAGCTACCTTAATAGAAATAGAAAATATAGGCATTGGTTAAGAAGACAATGAGTCCACCTTTGGTGAAGAGGAAGAAAGTACATCTCATGTGTCAATAGAAGAATCCCTAGAGTTATCAAGGGAACAAACTCCTAAACAAGATGTGATTGAAATTGTCACTTTTTGTGAATCAGGTTGCTCCTCTATTTATTTGGAAGATCTTGAAGAAAATATATATTTGAAGAGGCAGATCATATTAGACCTCTAGGAGATCAATAAATTTAAAGCCATAAATATGAAGTTTGAAGAAGAGAACAGAAAATTAAATGAGAAGTTGATGAATATTGAGAAGACTCAAAGAATTTTGAGGCTTTTGAAGATATTCAAGGAATCCAAATTTCCTCTCAAGATGAGATAATGTTGGAAAATGATAGTAACTTAGCAAGATCATTAAAGGGACCCACCCACTTTATCAAAGAAAGATCCAACAATAATGAAGTGGATGAGAAAACAAAGTAGCATAAAGGACATAAAAGGACTTCCAGGAATCAATATAAAGGTATGTATCCCCTCATATGCTTTTATTGTAGAAACACAAGGAAATTTTCCTCCAAGTGTCGAGAGAGGAAAAAAATGGTTCAACATCAGAGGTGGAATGCTCCATTTCATCAATAGCCACAAATTTCTAAAAAGAGAAACTTGAATAGACATGCACAAAGAGCCTTTTCCACTCAAATGAAATATCGCCATTGGTCTAGGAGGGTGAGTGTTAATCCAAGAAGTTGGATGAGAAGAAGATTTGGTAAGAATAATTTTATTCACTCCTATGCCCCATTTCAAAATAATGATGAATGACATAGGTGTAAGAATTATGGACGGAAAACAGTTACATGCAAATTTGGAAATAATTCACCCCCTTTCTAGAACATTGCAATCAAAGGTATGGATCATGAGGAGTGCAAGCAACGAGAATTGTGTAGTAGTCATGACAACACTCATAAGAAAGGAAGATTTAATGGTGCATGGAGGAATCATAGGCTAGTGTTTGGATTTCATAATTATCAACAAAATATTTTCATATTAGAGTTTGTAATTCTTGTGGTTGATCTCTCTTATATAACCTACAACAAGTAGAAACTCCAATCATACAAAAGTAGTAGCTCTACTAGTTATTCATTGTAGTACAAGAAGAAATAAGGCATAGACAATGAGAAACATGAGAAAGAGGTAAATTTTAGATTGGATTTAATTGGGTCTAACAAGAGGAATCATCAGTGGTTTGGCATAAAGTCACTCAATTAGGTAAAAGTATGAGTGCAAATCGGATCATGGTGTTGACCAAACCCACCATACCAAGATGTGGTAGAGAAAGGCATATAATCTAATTAGGGGTAGTAGATCACTTATACCTTTCCATTAAAAAGAAGAGGTTGGCCTCAAGGGAATCTAGAAAGGTCATTTTCAAGGAGCATAAAGGAACTTGCCAAGGAATTCATTTGAGGGATAAGGGAAGTATTGAATGTTGTTTTCAAATCATATTGATAATCTCAATATATATAAATGTGGTGATATGTTTACTATTAAAGTTTATTTTGGAAGTATTGTTTACAGATTCCTAATGCAAAGAGGGAGCATAGCCATAGGGGTGCATACTCAAGTTAATATTTGAGTATCAAATTATTCATTGACAATTGGTATCATTAATTGGTATCATTTTTTGATTCATATTACTAGAGTGGATTGACTTTTATGATGTTATTCTATTTGGTAATTGGTATCAAGAATCAAATTTGTTGATGAAAGGATCATTATTAGAGGATGAACAAGTGCTCAACAGTTGCTATTAGTAGCATCAATTTAGCAATTGGCATAATTTTCATACTTGATATCAAAACTAATATTAATTGGTATTCATAGTCATTAGATTATTTTCTAGAGTACGGTGTTCATATTGTCAATATGAGATTGTAAGTCTAAGTGTTGGTAATAAAGTCCTTATTTATATGACTGTTGAGTCAAATATATTGTGGTGAGTCTACTTACATCAGAATTTTGTCAAGTCAACTATAATATTTTGGTTTAATCATGCATTGGTGAGAGTCCGTCTATGTTTTTCATGTAAGCACTTCTAAGGTTTGTACTTTGTTGTTCATTAGTTCAAAAATTGATGGTGTCATGCATATGAAAGGTTGTTCTTATTTTCAGAGATCAGGTGTATGTGTCTAGGTAGGCACTGTTATGAATGTAATCCTCGTTGAGACTCAGACCAACAAGAATTATTTTTCTAATGGATCAGTTGTACTAGCAAGAGTTGTTTTATCAAGAGATCCCTCTTGACTACTTAAGGCGGATATTAAGAGTATTAATCCTCTTCTTTCAACTCAATCTTCTTCACATGACAAAGGGGAAGTTGCTTTGGTTAGATTAGAGGTACCTAAGGTTTTTAGCATAAGAAGAAGCAATTGGAAGATCCATAGGATCAGAAAGACAGAGGGAGATTTTTTACAGGGGGATCATGTTAGTATCTTTTCCATTGATGTCAAAGGGGGATAAATGGAAAAATATGGAAAATAAACTCATACAAAGTGGGAGAAGGACCTCAAACAAAACATAGATAGAAGCATCAAAGACAAATAAGAGAAGTAACCTTATCTTTGCTTAATCCATGGTGATGTTTTATTGTTTGATTATGGTGTTGCCATCAATGCCAAAGGGGGAGATTATTGGAAATATGGTTTCATTGATGGAAAAGGAAAATGATTGCAACTATAAATAATTGATTATGGGGTTTTCATTATTGGGAAAGGAAAAGGTTAGCAAACATTTCAAAGCATGGAAAAGGATGGCATAAGTGTTTGACTACAATTGGGAAGAACTGGAGCAGATGGTTTGAAGGAATTTCCTAAATAAGATATCACCTCAAATACTGGTGGAACCCAAGTATATGGATATAGATCTAAAATATATTTCCTTTGGTATGTTGAAGTTTTAAAATGGCATCCATGATCAAAGGTTATGGCTATTCAAAGGTGTAGACCCAAAATTCAACTAATGTAGAGTAAAAAATGGAGTTATCATAGCAGTATCTAGGTTTAGACGAGTTGTCAAAATCAGCAGCAAGATTGGTGGAGTCTATATCCAAAGCATTAGGTAGATGTGGCATCAAAGTGCAACAGTAGGAAGCATTATCATTGGCCCAAGGCCCACACGATAGATAAGCCTGGTAGATGTACTATGGAAAAACCTTGAGGAGCACTTAAGGAACTATTGGGATGACATTAGTTGGGAAAAGGTTGCCTGACAAATTACCTTGGTATAAAGTTTATTGGTTGTAGGACAAGTGGGAGGACCCACTGTAATATCTCAACCCACAAGGTAAATCCCTGGAGGTAAAATAAAATGCATTGGAAAAGAGTTCTAGGCTGACAGTGTTGTGGGCTAACGATGGCAGACAGAGTAGGCAAAAAATACCAATAGAGAACAAGAAATGGAGGAGCCACATTTATAACTAAGCCCACAAAGGAAACCTTTGATTATTCAAAGAAGTGTTTAAAAGATCACGTATGGGATGGATCAAGCAAGTTAGAAAGAGGCATAGAAGCATTGAACCTAGTGATTTTCAATAAAATAATTCAGTAGGGAAATTAATTCAAAAACAAAGGGCTTGAGACCCTTCCTCTCTCCTTTAATAGCAGACGAGTGACACAATATGATTATCTCACAGGGATGACATAGATGCATAGGTGGATGATGACATCACCAGTGACATGGCGCAACCAGAGCATGACATGTGTTAGGTATTTTTGGCCTTTTTGGGTGGTTGAATGGGCCATATATAAGTGACATATGGATCGCTCACAAAGTGGCGCATGTCATGAGTGATGTAAGCATGATGTCATCTTATTCCCTCAAACTGAGAAGGTTATGGGGAGTGCATAGAGGAACTAGAAGGTTGTTTGTGCATCAGGATGATAAGGTCACTAGCAGTGACAAGTGAGCCCAGGCATGCAGTGATTGGGTGCAGAGGCACCGAGCGAATCCCACTTGACAACTCATATTGGAAGGAAGACCTTGACGATTTCTAAAGGGGCACAAGAAAAATGTGTTCAGACATGTTGGCATTGACAAGAGGTAAAGGAAACCAATTAGAGAAGAGGAAGGTGGCCCAAGGGATGCGCAATCCATGTGGCATGACCCCAGAGGTAAAATACGAGCGCAAATATATGAACATTGAGAGACAGGGATCGGGACATGATGGTATCACAGTTGGAAGCAACAACCAATGAGAAGAGAAGGAAAGAAGCCCCACACCATGGCTCATCTCATTCACATAGCCCTAGAAGGTTAAAAACAGGGCATAAAGAAAGCAATGGAGTAAACACACATGGGAGCTAAGGCACGAAGGCCATCACCAAGTCCAATTTAGCAAAGAGACTGAGGGTGGAGAGGCAATTGTAAAGGAAAGTAAGCCCTCAAGCCTTAAAGTACGAAATGGTCTATAAAGGTATATTTTTCAAAAGAGGGCATAAAGAAAGCAATGGAATAAAGGCACATGGGAGCCAAGGCACGGGGGCCATCACCTAGTCCAATTTAGCAAAGAGACTAAGGGTGGAGAAGAAATTGCAAAAGAAAGTAAGCCCTCAAGGCTTAAAGTGTGAAAGGGCCTGTAAAGGTATATTTTCCAGTGTTATTATATATATATATATATATATATATATTATATAATATATATATATATATATATATATATATATATATATATATATATATAGATATAGATATGACTCTGCCCACAGAGCTTATATGTAGTATTTTTCTTGGCATAATGAGTTGGAAGCTTAAGAATGGTGAATCTACAATCTTGGATTTGGTGAATAAAATAAAGAATTTGGGTCATGATCAAAGGTCATGGATGAATGGGTTGGTAGCTATATTTAGCAACATTTTTATGAAAACCTTTGGGCTTTGGGATGAATGATTCAGAAGCTTGAACTTTGGAAGTTATGCCAAACATAATAATGGAGAACTAAAAGTTGTAAATTTGGAATGAATATATCAATGACACTTGTTTGGAAGCATGGACAAATTAAGGAGGTAGTTTTAGTAGAAACACTAAGTTTGGAGCTCACTAAAAATATAAAAACCTTAGCTAAAATTCGTAACTCACTAGAATTGAGGAAAATGGCACTTTAACTCAAAATTTCCTGAAGTAATAAGTGAGAAGTAAAATATGGATTGGAGAGAAATTCCTAAAGTCATATTTTTAGTAGGACAAAGGAAAAATTAATGGCTTCATGCAAATATTCATGAGTAAGCAAATTCCAAAATACAAAATTTGAGTGGTTAAGCTTAGTTTTTCAAGCAGAAACGAATGAGCAGTGAATGATAACTTGAAGAGAATATTCAAAAGACTCAGTTGGATATGAAAAAGGAAAAAATAATAAATCCATGCAATGTTAAAGAGAAATATAATGAAAGATCAATTCCAAAATATTAGTCTGTAATTCTTTAAACGCAGAATTTGAGAAACCAAGAAGGTTGTTGTTCGTGCAATGAGATGCATACTGTTGTTATGCATCAAGGGTGAATCAGTGATAAAATTTGGTATTTGAAAGGTGTTTTATAAATTCAAATGTTACATTGGTGATTTGTGGAAGGATTCATATTGCTGGTATAGTTTAGTGTGTTCAGCAATGAGAAATTGTTGAAGGTGATTTTGATGGTGATTTTATCAGTAACCAGAGATGTTGAATGTGTTTGTAAGGTGGTTTTTGTGAACAGTTGTAGTGAGAAAATTTGTTTGTTTATGAGGTAAGAGGTCTATTTGTTCTAGTTTGAAAATGGATTAAAGGTGAATCAAGATGGAGAATAAGTGGTAGCTTCCATATCAAAGGTTACAACTCCTTCTAGTAGGTGTTAATAAATGTGCAAGGGTGTTAAAGAGTGCATCTAGGGGCTAATTCACCTTTCTAGAAGCCCTTTTATATATATATATATAATATATATATATATATTAAGATATATAATAAAAGTCATAAATAATGAATAGTTAACTAATAATTAGCGTTGAAGAGTCATGTCTCCAAGGACATCACCATTCATGAATGGGTACCTACCTAGGCATATAATTAGGACCCTTAGTTGTAATCAAATAATCTCATATCTTGTTTTATTTATTGTTGATGTTTTATCTACAATTACTATCAATGATGATAAGGCATTGAAGTAATTGTTGCAAACATAGAACGAACCATAAAATTTAACGTGGTATGAGAGCTTTGGTTGAGAAAGGCCTCAACGGAGTGTTAAATTTTTGTGGTTGTTACAATATTTACGTAAAAAAATATTTAATTTCTTACTCCTATATAAACAATGCAAATAATTCCATGAATTATGGTGGGTAGTAACTACTAGTAAATATTTCTAATTACTGAAGTATAAAATATGCATTTGCTAATAGTAATTTTTATTTGAATGCTCTTGAAGACTATATTTGTCAAAATCTGGTATAAATAAAAGTCTATGATTCAAGCATGTGTCTTTTGAAGTAATTTTTCTCCAATAAAATTGGTTAAGACCCTATTTCATAAACCTTAAGTGGCATTGTCAATAAAGTGGTGAAAATATTGCAAAGCTTTCAACTTGAGATATTGCTTGGTTCCTAGCTTGATAAAGGTTTCCATGTATAACATATTATAATGTGATAACTAAGTTTAAATAGTGATGAATTCTAGAGAGATATGCATCATACAATATTTTTTGAAGTATTCTTAGATGATCTATTATCATCATAAGAGAAGCTTTGTTAGAAGTTTGAAGACTTGCATCATAATATTTTTTATATACCAGAGGTCTATGTCAAATAATTGACAAATGAAAATACATTAGAGGAATGTGCCAATGATCTAAAAATTGTATGAAATTATAAATAAATCCTTTAAGAACCCTGCAAGGACAGCTTTTGTTGTGTACCATATTAACTGTCATGGTATATGGTATGGATAATGTGTGAGTGTGAAAAGAAATTATTAGAATATGAAAAGTTTGTAATTCCATATACTACAGTGATATGCATTGCATTGACAATATAATTTTGGTTATCTTAGAGGATTATCATGAAACTCAAGCTTGATCATCCTTGTGGTACCATTTTGGTGATTTTTGTAGTTCATTGAAGGTAGTTTGAAACCTTATAATAGCACAATTTCGAATCTAATAATGGAACATCTAGGAACCTTATTAATCTTAGTAAGGATTATAGTTTGGATCACCATCATGGTACGATATTAACATAGCTCAAAATAATTTTTTATATATATTGTGGTTATAATACACCACAGTCTCTAAATAGTCCAGTGACTACTTCTTGTAATCCTCTCTATTGAACTCTCAGAAGTATAGGCATACTATGTGACTGGTGTTGTTATATGAACCTCGATATCACTAGACTATCTAATATGGAACAAAAGAATGTGATGTTGCAAGGAATGAGGATGTATGGATTACTACCATATATAGACTTTGTCGACCTCCTTACACTAAAAAAAACTTATAGTCATTAACATTATTAGAAGTTACACTATGGCTTGGATAGTTGCTTGGATCACTATGTTACCATTCAATGATTAAATGAGATAGTGTATACATTGCAATCCTACATTGAATGGAACAACAATTACACCAGACAGATGAACAAGTTCAAATTTTCATTGAGAAGGATGTATTTGAAGTCTCCCTGATTGATGAATAGGATTCAAAGGGAATATAAGATCCTTGCATGAATTGTTGATATTTATAATTAAGAATAACATATTGTGAAGCTACCTTCTAGTCTTGAAGAAGATGAGTAATACTCATGGTTAAAAAATTAAGAATGGTTTCTCATCAGTCTTAGAGTATTTTTGTGTTGAACCCTCCTAGTAATTATAGTGAAGGACTTCCCTATGAAAGTGAACTTTCAAGAGCATGGCGTGATGATTAGTATTTATTCAAGTTATTGGACCCCATGATGAGTAGGCTACTAGGTGGATCCTTTGTATTATAGCATGAACTTTAAACCAAAGAGAGTTTGGTCATATGAAAGAAAATTGTGCAAAACATGCACTAGGGAACCTTCATGAATTATACAAGCTTAGGCTTGTGGTGTCCCTGAGTGAGAGGGAGTAAGGCTAGTTGAATATTGTCTTTAACATGATTTGATTTGGTATCCTGGAAGTACAGGAAACATAGGATTGCTAAAATCATTGATTCTAGAATGGTTAGTTCTAAGATGATGTGTTTTGAAGAAGCTCTTTAGTGAGTTATGTGGCATCATCGATATATTGCTAGGAGGAGAAATGAGGCTCCCTTGTGTTATCACTTAAGAAATCTAATGCCAAAATTTCTTATACTATCTTGATGAAAAAGGTCAGTGTTATTCTAAGTTTGATTTCATTTTTCATTAGAGTCTGAGTCTTAGGAGGTCATGAGTCAAGCATGCATTTTCATCTATCGCTGGTCACCCTCATTCACCACCAATCATAGCCATGTGTCAGTTTGTTTCAAAAATCATTATGTACCACAAAGCCTTTCTAGGTGATTGCATAGCGCATGTAACCTTTCTTAAGTGTTTTTGCAGTGCATTAACCCTGTTTATCAGTTTCGCAAACACAAAATCCCATTAGGTGTTTTCATAGCGCGATACATTATTAGGTGATTTCACAGCGCATAATTCAAAATTTACGCTGACTGCACTGCGAAATCAGAGATTCGTGTATTCCGCAACAAATCTTTCCCAACTATCAAATCTATTAAGTTAATCTATGGTTGCGTCATTCTTTGTCAGTTCTTGTACTCCACATATCATGTCCAACCACCTATCTCCATTATCACAACCATTAGGTACGTTGATACACACATAATACATGTTCCAAGGAAAGCCACCTGTGCACAAGTTTTAATGATCATTGTAAGCCTTGCATGAGAAACAAATCTACAATATTTCAATTTGAAAAAACATAATCTGCAAGATTTCAATTTAAAAAAAAAAACATTGTCATCAAGCAAGGCAGCAAATCAAGCGAGGCATAAATTCAAGAGAGGCAGAGTTTGCAGTTTGAACAGTGCTAGCATTCCTTGCCTAAAGTTCACTGAAACTTCATGGAGGGATCAGTAGAAAGGAAAGACCACAGATCAGGCAAATGTATGAGAAATGAGCGTGAAGGTTTCGATATAATCTTGAATAATAGAGAGGTTGAGAAGGCATTTAAACAAGTTGGATGCTGGAACTTTTGCAAGAAGCTACAAGGAGGTCATGCACAAGTGACTAAGGAATTTGCACTAAATTTTACAAGATTAAACTCAAAGGTTGGTATGATGGAATTGCAGGTCTCACCAGACATGATATCCATAGTTACAGAGATTCCAAGAGGGCAATAAAATTGGTTCAAGAATTTCAAATTTGACGATGAACCCATGCAAAGAATTTCTAAAGAAGGAATTTGTTAACTCGGATTTGAGTAAGTCTGTTCCTAGGAGCTATGTCAAAGAGTCCTACGCACATTTTATCACCTGTATACAGAAATACCTGACCTGTGAAGGAAGATATAACAAAGTGTATTCATACCATTTCAAACTTCTATTGAATTTCATAGGGAAGGCATATATTGATCTACCTTTTTACTTATTCCACAGTTTGAGTAAAATGTGTGACAAGGTGCAACTAAGAAAAGAGGCTTGTGAGACTTCTTTGTTTCACCATGGCCTGATTAAGTTACTTGCTCTACATGAACTTCAAAGGGTAGGCAAAGACTAGGACACATTTATATTCATGGCTAGTTTCAAGAGCAAGACCGGTCTCAGCGCTACAAAAGATCTTTCAACAACAGGTCCTCAAGCAGAAATAAGAGCCAAGAGGTTTTCAAAGTTAAAGGCAAGAAATAAAGTAAGGGAATCCACCAAGCCATTGACTATTCAGGATACACCCCAGCAGTCAATTAAAGAAAAAACTCAAGTCAAAGAAACTGCACATGAATCAAGCACAGGTGGAGAAGTTCAAAGAAGAAAAACGAGGAGCCAGGTGGCAAAAGAAAAGGGTAAGTCTGTGGCTATTGAAGAAAGTCCTGTTTCAAAGGGAGATTTAAATGATTTATTACAAGCAATTGACATTGAAGAGTCCCCACTAGTTCAAGCTAATTTGATACAGTCAGGAAAAGAGAAGGCTAAGAAGGCCAAAGCCTCAAAGAAACTTAAGTTTGATGATCAAGCTGAACAATTTGTTTTCAAACCCAAAAGACCCATAACAAGGAAGTTCAAACAAGTACAGGAGGTGTCGCCAAGGGCAGATGAAATAGGGGAGGAGACACGGCCTCATGAAAGAAAGGATAAAGGCAAAACAGTTGCCACTCAAAAAGGAAGGCAGTGTGGGAAACTTGAAAAGGAGATTGGAATCTGCCAACTTTGAGATTGCTAGATTAAAGAAAGCTTCTAGGAAATTTGCAACTAAGGAGGCTTATTTTAACCAAATGCAGTCTCGATGCGAGGATCAAACTTTTAAAATTCCTGAAGTGGTTGATTTTAATGTTCAATTCCATAGCTGGACTACTCCTGCAATAAAAGAAGCTCAATTTATCAGAAAAGTCAATATAAACCTCAAGTCTGGGATAAAAGTACTGAAAAACAAGTTGAAGACTTAAAGATTTAATTAGACCAGAAAAAAGGATCTCCATAAAGAAATCCCACTTCAAGTAAGGATATATTTCAAAGTTTTGATAGTCTTTCTTGGTATAATGTTTCCAAACATTCCCATTCAATTTTGGAAGATCTTGAAATAGTTGCAAGAATGTTTTAACAACAAAGTGCTCAAATAGAAAAGTTTTGGGTTGAAAATGTGATTTTTGAAACAACTCAACAGTTTTGTAGCGTGCTACGAAACTGCTAAAGGTGATGACTAGAGCTCAGCAGTTTCGTAGCGTGCTACGAAACTGCTGAAGCTAAATAATCCAATATCAATCAATCGGTTTTGAAACATAAGCAGGAAATTTTGAAAGGGGAATATATACAAGGCATCATCTGAAGCTTCAACATTCAACCAGGTTAATACAGGTGGAGAAAATATGGATTCGAATTCAACTTTGAATTTTTGTCATAAAGTGATTGCAATTACCACAGTTCAAAATATGTCAAAACAGCTTGAAAGATTTGTTGCCTTTAAACATAAAGGAGGTGGACAACACATCAAGGATGTGGCCATCTGTTACATTTTGGATAATCAAATATGAAAGACATGCTTTTGTAGATTCGAAAATTGTAAGGCAAACTGAAGACCGATGAGCAAGGATAGTTTCCTATATTTCAGGACAATGGAGAAGATGTGGCATGGAAGACCAGCATGGAGCCTTGAACATATATCATAGCCAAACTAAAAAGGGGACCAGATGTCAAAGAACGAGAACCATTGTAATCAAGGCTATTATTGGCATAACATGGTGTTAGAATCCTACTTGATTTGGATCTCTAGAAAGTCTAGTTGAAGTTTGTTACATTTAATAGGTAGTTAAAAGTTGAATAGGTGTTGTTAGAAGTACATTTAGAGTTCCCCTCATGCTTGAGGAGGAATATCAATCAGGTAGAAGAGCTCTAAAAATAGGAGAAAGAGCTATGTACAAAGGGTTGGAAATTTATAAAAAAAAAGAAAGCTCTGATATTTGGCTTATGTAAAAAACTCTGTTTTAGTAATACAAGTTTGGCTTTACTTCTTAGGACTCATGAGGGATTTGATGTTTAGAATATGTTGTATTGTTATTTTCCTAATATTTGTAGTGGTATGAATGTGTAATCACTTAGAATTCACTTATGGTGCTCTAACTTCCTGTATACATTCATAGACTGCATGGTCCTATATGTTTTGGTATGTTCTGAATATGTTGAATGTTGAATGCCCTGACTTCTATGTAAGGTTGAAACCATTTTCATACTGAAATGATGTTGACTCCATAAGCCCAATAGATAGATTTTAATTGTGTTTCCACCATTCATATTTTATATTCGTTTCACAAGAGTTAGCCATCTTAATTACAATTGAAAAAATCATTAACCCTTTTGAGAGAGCCCTCTCAGGTTGAGGAGGCTAAGTCTCAGCCTAAAGTAGGTTTGAAATAATTACATGAGGTCTTCCTAGTCTATAGCCTTCCAGGGTCTAATTTTGAGATAACACCTTGGATGGATGGCTAGGTTGTGATATCCTCACAAATCCTTCATGGAGGATAAATTATTAGCGTTTAGAGAGATGCATTCCCTAATGGAGGGATCTTGATTCAGTTAAACATTAAGCTTTGGGAGCTCCTGGGGGCCTAGGGTACTTCTTGGAGTTATATGAGCATAGGGTGAGTAGTTCACCTTGCTATGTACAACAGATACCGTAGCATGTGAGCATAGTGTGAGTGGTTGACCTTCCCCTCTGGATTACATCATATGAGAACAGGGTGAGTGGTTCATCTTCCCCTATAGAATACATACCCCAGCATGTGAACATAGGGTGAGGGATTCACCTTCCCCTATGGAGTACACTCTATTATAATAGGTGAGTGTTTGACCTCCCCCCATGGATACCCTAGCATACATCCTACCCTTGGGGTCTAAGACTCTTCGGAAGTACCTCCCATTTGGCCAATAAGTTGGGAAAAATGGTTAGGGTTAATTAGTACTACTGATGGATGCAACAAGTGCTATTGTATTCCCCATGACTAGGATGCATGATGTTCAACATATTGATCACTAAGGATCAAGCCTGGTAGGGGTTCTATCCCTATACATGAGGACTTGCCTTTGTCATTTTGGTGAGGATGGTAGGGTCATGTGATCCACCCTCTTTTGATGCAGGAGCATCATCTCCGAAAAACACCTTGTATTTTACCTAAGCTAGGGGGTTTCATGTTTTGAAGAAATATTAAAATTTCATGTAAATATTAATATTATTTTGAGTGATTAATTAATTGTTTGAGAGAAATTAGTTTCTAGATTATTTAGAATTAATGAGGGAGCCTAAGTTGGAATTAGTTTCTAAGTTTTAGGGATGAGAATCTATCTTTTAGGGATGTTGAGAAATTTAGGGGTTTGTTGAGGAATTGAAGGGATAAAGCATTAAATTAGATTACTTTTAAATTTGTATAAATAGGAGGGGTTTTGAGAGAAAAAGGGATTGAGATTGTGAGAGGTTGTGAGATTGAGAGTAGGCTTGAATAGCAAGGCTATAAGCCTTCAGTATTTGTAAAGGGCCATGAGTGCTAGATATCAGGCCAAAGATAAATTTGTAAGTAGCCTCATTTTGTTTATATAAAAACAATGTTTCAGATTTGTATATAAATTATTGATGGAAGTATATGTATGGATGAATGTATCGGACGATTGAATATAGTGCCAACATGAAAGAATTTGTAAATGTAAGTTGGAAGAGTTAAATTTAATATGGAAACTTTAAATCCATATCTATGAATATCGACCTGTAGTTTGATTGAATTGTAAAGAGAAGAGTACCAGTAATTTGGAAAATCGTTAAGCATGAAAGGCGTTAACACTCTGCATAAAAGGAGTATTTTGAATCTGCCGATTGTGTGAATCTCTATGGTAAAATTCTGTCAATATAAGTGCGTTCAATAGCAGAAATTGCTATTTGTTTAATGCGTTGAAATCGAATGTGGTCCTTGAAGTTTCTGTTTGGGGTCGATTTCATAGCTTTAGAAGAATTTTGAACTCCGTAGTTGTTACCATGTGTAAAGTGCTGAAGCTACATGTGAATTTGAACCTTGTTCTTTGTGTTAATACTGGAATTGAGTTATAATGAGTTGAAGACTTGTAGCATTGCTTGGGCGCAGATTTAATGGTCGATGCCAATAAGGCTGGGTTGGGTATGAATGTTTTATGATTAGATGTGGAAAATGCATTGATCTGTGGTTAAATTAAAGGTTGACATGATTAGAGCTAGATATAGAAATCGATATAATAGAATTTGTATCGATTCTGTTTGAAAGGGTAATACACAGTCTTTGACCACGCGGTAGTGAAGAGTTAAATTGATGGTATAAGTCGACATTTTTGGTCTGCAATGAAATGCTATACGTTGGCAAGTAAAATGAATGGAACGGATTATGTTTGGCATTCAAATTAACAAATTCAGTGATGATTTATGTTAAAAGCACAGGGGCAACAGTATCTGGTTCTAAATTCATGTTGTAGAAGTTTTTATGTTAATTTGAATCGATGAATTGATGAGTGCAGAGAGTTTTATTGTTTAACATTGAAGAATCAAACCAACAAATCGAACAGCATTATGTCTTTGGTTTGATGAACTAAATTTCAGGCTTCAAAAGGAAATAGTTGTAAGCGGCGTTTGCATCCAGGAACATACGCAGCCGAAGCATACGAAGTTTGGAGCCAGGTTGGATGGAAATGTTTTTATTTGAATTGATGTCACAGCAGAAGAAATGACATGAACAGGATCTACAGTGATGATAAATGCAGAGTTGAAGAGTGGAATCGCAGAAGGGGAAAGTCTGAATAGAGGTAAGGAAAATTTCCATGCTCGAGATTTAAATCTGAGTTGAGATTGGTTGAAGAATGTATGAATTTGAATTGAATTCAGGTAATAAATTGAGATCTGGAATTGTTTAACAAAATCAACTATATATATTGAAAGGAAATACCTGTGTTGATGTGAGATCATTGGGTACGCTGTAAGGGAAAGGTGCACAGAAACAATGAACTCAAAGTTTATCCTTGACATTTGTGCAATTGGAAAAGGGAAGTCAAAGCATTGAAGGGCGATGAGAAAGGTAAGTGCGTTGCTGACATATGCTGAGCTAGATTGTGAATGTATTGATTTAATGAACCAATATCAAAACTAATGGAATGAGGGCGCATCATGAATTTGTGTAAAGCGCTCCTGGAGTTAATCCAGTGATCTGTGTGGACTGATGTCCTTTGAGTAAAGATGGATGGTATTATAATTTCTATTGGTTGATTGAGTAAATAATGTTAAGATTGTTAAAAAGGAACAAAAGCATATTTCTTTTGTTGGCTTATGATTGTACCCAATATTAAAAGACATGTGAATTTGTGGTGGTAGAATGGAATTGAGGGACTAATTTGATATGGAATATGGATTGTGGGAACATTTGAGTTGTTTGAAAATTTGACACTTAATAAATGGTTGTTATGAAAAGTAATGTACCGGGGATTGGTGTTTTTTATTTGGGAAAAAGTTGAGTAGCATGTTTGATATGCATTATTATTGAAGGTCCTAGGTATTGCAGGGTGAGCCTGCGTCATTTTTGGTATTAGAGCCGGAATGCTCTGTTGAAATATTTATTTTCTGAATGAGAGCTGAAATGTATTTTTGACTGTAAGATGAATGATGAAAGGAAGATCATAGTTTTAAATTTGATATGCAAACTACACAAGTGAACAGGATTGTAGGAGGTGAGATGATTTTTCTGATTTGAAATTTGTAAATGAAGTTTATGGTTGCAGAGAAGATGATGGCAGTGAACCTGGCATTCAGCTAAAGGCTGAATAAGGAGGACAATTGCAGTGTCCTGAAGAAGAAGGTGAGTTGAATAGATAGCCTGAAGAGAGCAGAGAGAGTGCTCGAAAGGTTCCAGAGGCAGTGAACCAAGTATTTGCCAAAAGACTGAGTGAGGATGGCTTGGTGAGGTAAGTGGCAGCAGAAGAGATTGTTGTCGTAAAGGCTAGTACAACTTATGACGAGTGAACAAATCATGGAGAAGATGATCATGGAGTATCAAAGAAGAGGTTCAGAGGAACGCCACATCGATGAGATGACTGCAGAAGTCAGGGAAAGAGAGATTGCAGTAATGAAAGTGCAAATGCAGGTACTAGAGGAATGGCTGCAAGAGAAGGAAAACTAGAATAGAGAATGGATCTTTCCACTGAAGGGAAAGAAAGTGAAGTGGCAGAAGCTACAATAGAAAAGAGATCGACAGATAAACATGCAGTTAATGGAATAGCTGAAGAAGCTCGAGCAGATGATGGATGTACAGTTGAAGTGTACGCAACTCAGAGCAGCTGAGTTGGAAGAGGAGGTTTCGATTGATCAAATAGAGGAGGAGATCATTGACGATTTCTTGAATTACTAGGCAGATCCAGATCAGCTGGATAATGTGAACTCTTGTGTTTTTATCGCTGACAGTTGTGATGTGATTACAGGTTTTGTTGAAGAGGAAGTTCATGTGAATGAAGTAGATGATCAGCTGGAAGAGCTGGTATATGAACCGACGATTAAAGCTGTTGAGACTTGTAGTTTTCAAACTGACAAGTTTTGTATGAATGCAGGGACTGTAAGTAATGGTGATGTTATACTTCAGCAATGCTACAAACAAATTGCATTGTTGGAATACTTATTGATAAATTCAGAGTATGATAGACAGGTTACAGCAGATGAAAGAGTTCAGTGCAATGAACGAGAGCAGAAAGACATCTTAGAAACAGATGGTGTGAGAGGAAGACTGGTTGACAGTCTTGAGAATTCTTCAGAGGATTCTTTGAGAAAAGAGAATCAGCATACTGATATGCTCATAGTTGAGGAGAATTCAGAACAGCATACTGAAGTGTTGGTAAAGGAGGACAAGGCACTGATGCCTTCTGATTTTTGTTCTTACAAGTGTTTTGTGAATGCAGGTATTATTGCAGAACATTTGACTCAGTTGAGTATTCAAATGAAGGAAGAAGAAGTTTTCTGTTCTAGAAGACAAGAGGGTATGGATGATCGGGTGGCAGTCAGAACAGAGACAAGCATAGAGACAAGAAGTCAGTGAGTGACAGTACAAACTGAGAAAGCCGTCTTAGCTCAGCAGACATCTAGAAATCAGCAGCCGAGAGATTTATTGGACCGAGAGATTGAAAGTATCAGAAAACTGATGACGAAAGAATCCCAGAGAAATATGGCAATAAGAAAGAAAAGGAAAGACAACATGCGAAAGACTGTAGCAGACTTGGAAGGCAGAGCAAGTGGAGCACTACAGCACAAAATATGGAAACCTGGAGAACAACAGCAGTAAAGCAATTGACAAGCAAAGAAATATTACAAGATAAAACTTAGGATCCAGGAGGAAATATCCAGACTTATGACCAGGTGGTCATGAATTTTCTTACATGGGGAGTCTGATGCAGGAGCATCATCTCCGAAAAACACCTTGTATTTTACCTAAGCTAGGGGGTTTCATGTTTTGAAGAAATATCAAAATTTCATGTAAATATTAATATTATTTTGAGTGATTAATTGTTTGAGAGAAATTAGTTTCTATATTATTTAGAATTAATGAGGGAGCCTAAGTTGGAATTAGTTTCTAAGTTTTAGGGATGAGAATCTATCTTTTAGGGATGTTGAGAAATTTAGGGGTTTGTTGAGGAATTGAAGGGATAAAGCATTAAATTAGATTACTTTTAAATTTGTATAAATAGGAGGGGTTTTGAGAGAAAAAGGGATTGAGATTGTGAGAGGTTGTGAGATTGAGACTAGGCTTGAACAGCAAGGTTGTAAGCCTTCAGTATTTGTAAAGGGCCATGAGTGTTGGATATCAAGCCAAAGATAAATTTGTAAGTAGCCTCATTTTGTTTATATAAAAACAATGTTTCAGATTTGTATATAAATTATTGATGGAAGTATATGTATGGATGAATGTATCGGTCGATTGAATATAGTGCCAACATGAAAGAATTTGTAAATGTAAGTTGGAAGAGTTAAATTTAATATGGCAACGTTAAATCCATATCTATGAATATCGACCTGTAGTTTTATTGAATTGTAAAGAGAAGAGTACTAGTAATTTGGAAAATCGTTATGCATGAAAGGCATTAACACTCTGCATAAAAGGAGTATTTTGAATCTGCTGATTGTGTGAATCTCTATGGTAAAATTCTGTCAGTCTAAGTGCGTTCAATAGCAGAAATTGCTATTTGTTTAATGCGTTGAAATCGAATCTGGTCCTTTATGTTTCTGTTTAGGGTCGATTTCATAGCTCTAGCAAAATTTTGAACTCCGTAGTTGTTACCATGTGTAAAGCGCTAAAGCTACATGTGAATTCGAACCTTGTTCTTTGTGTTAATACTGGCATTGAGTTATAATGAGTTGAAGACCTGTAGCATTGCTTGGGCGCAGATTTAATGGTCGATGTCAATTAGGCTGAGTTGGGTATGAATGTTTTATGATTAGATGCGGCAAATGCATTGATCTGTGGTTAAATTAAAAGTCGACATGATTAGAGCTGGATATAGAAATCGATATAATAGAATTTGTATCGATTCTGTTTGAAAGGGTAATACACAGTCTTTGACCACGCGGTAGTGATGAGTTAAATCGATGGTATAAGTCGATATTTTTGGTCTGCAATGCAATGTTGTACGTTGGCAAGTAAAATGAATGGAACGGATTATGTTTGGCATTCAAACGAACAAATTCAGTGATGATTGATGTTAAAAGCGCAGGGGCAATAGTATCTGGTTCTAAATTCATGTTGTAGAAGTGTTTATGTTAATTTTAATCGATGAATTGATGAGCGCAGAGAGTTTTATTGTTTAACATTGAAGAATCAAACCAGCAAATCGACCAGCATTATGTCTTTGGTTTGATGAACTAAATTTTAGGCTTCAAAAGGAAATAGTTGTAAGCGGCATTTGCATCCAGGAACATACGCAGCCGAAGCATATGGAGTTTGGGGCTAGGTTGGACGGAAATGTTTTTTTTTGAATTGATGTCACAGCAGAAGAAATGACATGAACAAGATCTACAGCGATGATAAATGCAGAGTTGAAGAGTGGAATCGTGGAAGGGGAAAGTCTGAACAGAGGTAAGGAAAATTTCTAGGCTCGAGATTTAAATTTGAGTTGAGATTGGTTGAAGAATGTATGAATTTGAATTGAATTCAGGTAATAAATTGAGATCTGGAATTTTTTAACAAAATCGACTGTAGATATTGAAAGGAAATACCTGTGTTGATGTGAGATCAGTGGGTACGCTGTAAGGGGAAGGCGCACAGAAACAATGAACTAAAAGTTTATCCTTAACATTTGTGCAATTGGAAAAGGGAAGTCAAAGCATTGAAGGGCGATGAGAAAGGTAAGTGCGTTGCTGACATATGCTGAGCTAGATTGTGAATGTATTGATTTAATGAACCAATATCAAAACTAATGGAATGAGGGCGCATCGTGAATTGTGTAAAGCACTCTTGGAGTTAATCCAGTGATCTGTGTGGACTGATGTCCTTTGAGTAAAGATGGATGGTATTATAATTGCTATTGGTTGATTGAGTAAATAATGTTAAGATTGTTAAAAAGGAACAAGAGCATATTTCTTTTGTTGGCTTATGATTGTACCCAATATCAAAAGACATGTGAATTTGTGGTGGTAGAATGGAATTGAGGGACTAATTTGATATGGAATATGGATTGTGGGAACATTTGAGTTGTTTGAAAATTTGACGCTTAATAAATGGTTGTTATGAAAAGTAATGTACCAGGGATTGGTGTTTTTTATTTGGGCAAAAGCTGAGTAGCATGTTTGATATGCATTATTATTGAAGGTCCTGGGTATTGCAGGGTGAGCCTGCATGATCTTTCAATACTTTCTTATTGGACTATGAAATCAATATTCAACAAAGAAGATACAAGTTATAGAGATGGAACATGATGGGCATGATATCATATCCATGGATGAATTTTGGCATGTGGAATTTCTCCCTAGTTAAGAGGGAGTGTTAAAGAGTGCAACTAGGGGCTAATTCCCCTTCCTAGAAGCTTGTTATGAATAAAATATATATAAAAATAATAAAAATCATAAATAATGAATAATTAACTAATAATTAGTGTTGAATATTCATGTCTATGAGGACATGATCATTCATCAATGGGTACCTAGCTAAGTATATAATCGGTACCCTAAGTTGTAATCAGATATCTCATATCTTCTTATACACATTGTTGATGTTATATCTACAATTACTATCAATGGTGATAAGACATTGAATTAATTGTTGAAAGCAGGGGAAGCAATCCCTTTTAGCAGAGGCTGATAAATGAGTAGGAGTAAGAGTCCCTTTCAGTGGAGGTTATTAAACAAGAAAGGGCAGCAATACCTTTTAGTGAAGACTAATAAAAAATTAGGGATAGAAGTTCATTTTATTAGTAGTTGATAACACTAGAAGTATTAGCTTGTGGGTAAATGATGTAATCAAGTTGAAGCTCGTAATAAAGAGAAGATTGGTTTCTTATGTATATCTCACTCATATATTTGATGAAAATTATGTTTTTTTTTACATGATTGATTTACTTTTTTGATGCATGAATAATTTATAAAGTGATTTAAAAGTTTGTGGAAATTGTATAATTTGGCCACACTATTGATTCAACCCCCCCAAGTAGTGTCCTAGTTTCCATTGTTTCTAGCAACTTATTCAACATGTTTGTATTTTGGGGCATTGGTATAGCACAAAGGACTTGGAATATTTTTTTAGAGAACATGCAACATAGGTATAGAGAACAATTGTTACATATTGGGCCCTTCTATAGCATAATCAATTTATATCATCCCTTTGTAACCAATTGGAACAAACGACACACTCGATCCAAAACTATGCTTGAGCATGGTGCAGCTCTACATCACAGGGGATAATGAGCAGGAAATGTAACTTAAGCTAGGACCATTTTCCATTGATTTAAAAGAGGGAGAATGATTAGACATAAAAACAAATGAGAAAATTTCAAAGTTAAAGTGAAAACCAATAGATTTATTAGGGGAGTGAAGCCTAATGCCATCACTAACTAGAAATATGTCTATTGTTGTTTCCATCAATGCCAAAGCATATTTTTTAGAGTGTTGGAAGATTATTAAGTGTATGTTATCATTGATGTCATGGTTTTAGTGCTAAGTGTATGTTGTCATTGCTTGATGACTATACAATCTCTAGCTTGATGTCATGGATGGAGTTGCAGTTTGAGTATCTTACATTTGTAGGAATTTTCTCTACATTTTATTAGTCCAATTGAGCATGAAATAAGTATGGTTGGATAGCCTATTATGAGTCCTTTCCAATATTACATGGAAATTTTCGTAACTCTCAAAGAATAAGGATAAAAATTTAGTTTAAGTTTCAGTAGTTCAGGAATGGTTCTAGGTTGGTCAAGGTTAAAGAGTTCGAGGCATTTGAGGATGCGCCAAGGCATCTAGGTCATTTCAGGTAAATAACATTGTGCTTTGGATGAAATATTTAGATATTAGATACAGAAGAATTCTAGGAGGCGATGACAACATTGGCTAATAGGTGGCAGTGACTAGGAGTACAAGTGGTAATTATGATGACATGGACACATGAGGTAGTGACACGAGGCAAGTTGATTTCACACTTTTAACAAGCTAAGTAGATATTTGGCATGTGACACATGGTACATGACTTGGAAAGGAATCTGATTCAAATATATGTGGCATATGACTATTGGTCCACAAAGCATCGACATCATAGACTCAGAGCCCTTGGGATTCATGCCAAGAGGTTTTTTTGTGAGGCTTCAGAGTGTTAAAATAATTTGGCATTTTTGTGTCTTTTTTAGCTGAGAGGGAAAGATTATATCCATATCTATTTAAAATGTTAAAAGGGTGAAGTGGAAATCCCTTACGCATACCCAAATATTTGGATTACTAGATTCAATTGAAACAAAAGGGATCAAAAAAAATATTTAAGTGAGAAGGCTACTTAGGTCTAAGTTTCATCTAGTTTCAAGGTTCCACACAAAAGGAGTGATCCAACCATATGATGGTGTGATCTACCATGAAGGGGAGAAAGGAATAGATGTCGGATCCCTAGATATGTGGAAAATATTTTAAGCTTCTAGTTTTTAGCCCCTAGAAACAAGGAGGCTTGGCTCTAAGATTACACTCCTAAAGGTGTTTGGCAAGGGATATCTAGGCATCTGATATCCTCTTGAATCAAATATTTTCAATGTATAGTTGATGCCAAAAGGCCCAAACACCATATTTTCATATTAGATATGTGTAAATCCCTCGGTCATAGTGCCCATGATATGTGACTTGATGTGGTTTATAAATCAAGTGCTAAGGCCAAAATTTTGAGGTTTTAGATGCAAAAATAGTCAAGCTGTTGAAACAAAGTATGTCCAATTGTGTCCAAATATTCAATTCTGTACAATTAAAATAGATTCTAAGTAATGTGAAATGGTGGTTGTTTGTGAGAGGGAGAAATGTTGTATACAATTAAAAGTATTTGAGTGCCATAATGGATAAGTATGAAAAAGAGTATGCTCAGGAGTCTTTAGAAAAGGTTGAAGGTATATAATGCTTGAAATATGAAGCATTTTAGAAGGTTGAGTTAATTAGTCTAAGTAAAAAACAATTATGTGAAGTTGTGTCAAAAGAAATTGCAGATTAGAATATTTGAGGTAAAAATTGAAGAGTTATTTCATAAAACAAATTGGTGTTGAAAGAAGATCTGGGAAGGAGTAGTAGAGATGTGGTGGAAGATCAATTGGATCAAAATAACAAGATAAGAAGAGTATATTACTGAGAAAGATATGAGAGAGAAAGAAGATCTAAAATTAATTTTTTTTATCAAAGTCAAATTGAATTAAAGATCCACTGAATATGAGTTTGAAAATGTATGAAAAATGAATCTGAGTGTTAGATCAGGTTGATGCCTACAAATTAGAATATTCATGTCTCCTTTAGGTTGGGGCATGTAAATATTAGGGAGATTGGTGTCTTTTGTAGGTTAGTTGCTTCAAACAAGTGGGGATTGGTGTCTCCAACAATTTGGTGCCTATAAAGAAAAGGGAATTGGTGCCTCTTATAGGTCAATGCCTCAAAAGATAGATATAATTGAATTTGATGCTTGCAAATACATATAATCAAAAGAATTTTTGTGGTTTTCTCCTGGATGAGTTTCCATGTATATCATATGTTCATATTGTGTGCATATTCATTGTTGTATGGTCACATTATATAATTATTTAAATTTTTAAAATGTACTTTATAATAATTCACCCCTTCTCATTATAAAATCAATTTCCGACAAGATAATACTTCCTATAACTTTTTTATACTTAGTTCCATCCTTCAATTCATTCCCTTCTTTTGATGTAAGCTTCAAATTTTGTTCCATGGAAGTAGATATAGGGTTTCATTCATCCATGCGAAAAATTTTCAACAATTCTCCAATGTGCTTCTTTATGGAGATGATATGTACTTTGGATGTTGAGTGACTTTAATAGCCAAGTATTAATGAAAATACCCCAAATTTGACATCTTGAATCACTTCTTCACCTCTTTGTTTATGGTCACAATATAGTTTTCATTGTTCCCTATTATCAATACATAATTTACATACACTAAAAGATATACAATATTTTTTCAAACTTTATTTACAATTAGAGTTGATGATTGAGACTAAAGTGTTTGAAATTCAGTTTTAGAAGATGCTGAACTAAATTCTAATAGTAGGCTCATGACGCTTATTTTAGGACATATAAGGATTTGATGATTTTGCATACTTTATGTTCTTGTCCCTTCACAATAAAACCTTTTGGATGATATATGAATACTAATCCAAATTGGATCACTATATAATCTACCATTTTGTCTTGATGCTTTCGAATTGGAAAAATTGGAGAAATCCCATCAACAAATTAGATATCTAGTATGGTAATAGTGAGATAGATAAGGCTTCCCACAAGTTTTTTTTACTTGGTTTCATCCTATAACACTCCCCCCCGCCACCTTGATCCAACTCGGGCTATTGGAGGTGTTACTTATTAACTAAACTAACCTCCAAAGTCTGTTATGAATACAGGGTTACTAAAAATCCTTCTTCTCTAAGGTTTTTGGAATTATTTTTCAATATCACCATATTATTTGGTTGATCGAGAGCTTCTAATGATATAAATTGTATCTCAATCTAACTCCTGGATTGAAATTTATGCCCTTTTAAAGTTAAACCATTTAAATAGTGCCATATCAACAAGGCACATCCATGTGGGAGCCACATGTGTCCCACATGACTCTACCACATCATCCTGAGTAGTCCCACATCCCTCGTGATCTAACATATCATCTATGTGGCGAATTCCATACATTTGTGGCACCTACCATGTCACCCCTACTCACAGGTCTCATAGGGTTGATGCCTTCCATGTTTTATCAAAGTTCTTAATTATATATGGCTTAGGGAATATATGATGTGCATACAAGTATTCACTTTTGGCATGCCACCAGATCTCCTAGATCTCTGAATCCCTGGAATGCTCAATTTGGTGGTGGAAACATCTATCTCTGTGAACATTTGATACATCCAACCCCTCGATCACAATGCCTCATATCACTCATGCTTTATGATATATTCTTCCTCATAGTATGGCTCTGCCCAAGTGGGAACCACTCTAGATATCAACCATAACTATGATTTCCATAGAATTCTAGTACTATTAACATCTAGTGCTCTTGGACCTATACACATGCATTGACTATCTGAATTCCTATATCACCAAATGCATCCACTAGTAGATCAATATGTTCCCATGTGGAGGGGTCCACACTAGATGTCTAACCTAAAGTTGCTTACAATGGAAAATTTTGACTAATTCACATCCTATCCTCTTTCGAATTTGTACACTTTGACTAGACAAATGCCCAAATTACCAAATATATCCACCAATATTATAAACATGTGCCCCATTTGCATATTTGGATGCAACTGGAACTAGGGGATGAAAATATATTTGGCCTAGATACAATTTCCATCCAAGAAACATTTGGCCCTAGACACAAGTGCAAATTACTAACAAACTTACAAGAAGGAAAACTTCAAAGATTTATGCCAAAATTTTCTCAAGACAAGGAAATTCTTAGCACATTAATTTCCAGGAAGAAAGACCCAGATCTAAAAGATGATCGTCCAAGGTATATACCAATAACATAACAAATTCAATTGTACTTAAAAGCCTTCCTTATATCAGATACTGAATAAAGTTAAGAAATAGCTCCAACAACTAAATTTCACAAGAAGTTCACATGCCATGCTTCCTCTACAAATATCAAGACATTATAACATTATATTGATGCATTTAATAAAGAAAAATCTCTCATTGATCATAAAACAACTAGATATTACTTCCAATTAAATTTCGATGCATTGCACATCCCCTACATTTACTCCTCAACATGAGGGAATGTATACATCCTTAAACAAGGTAGTGAACCATGATATTCACAACATACCAAATGATTGCAACCACATATTGTGATAGTTTAACTGAGGCACTTCAAGAAAACATGCATATTAATGCAAATAAATTTGTAGCTCATAATGATAATATAGAACACATAGATCCACTACCTCAACATAAGTATGAAGGCATATAAAGAAAGCATTCATCATGAACATATTGAAATCTCAACATCCATTCATAGGTAGCGTTGATCCTTACACTTATATATCACATACCAGGTGTTATTCATCATCCATAATATAAATGGATACAAGTAATTATACTTATCTATTTAACTTCTGTCGGGTCATGAGAGTCACATTATGTTGTGTTATAATGCGGAGCCTAGGAACATCTAAATTTGAATTAATTTTTTTTTTATGCTAGAAAAATATGTGTGAAATCACCAAAGTTTATTTTAATTATGATAAGTATATTTCTCCATATTTTCAAGTTTAAGAATTCATGAACTTTGGTTTGTGTAAGGTTTTAACAAGGGGACGTAAATAAATAGAGAACAAATTTCAACAAGTTAAATCATGTTTTCATTTTTTGTTTTTATGTGTTAGCTCCCTATAATACTAGTTTAACCCCCATATTGTTATTTTTGTGCCCCATATAATCCCACTAATTTTATTGTGTGTTACGAACTTGACCTGCGAGAATAATAGAATAACATAAATACAAAACAATATTTCCAGAAACATAGAAATATCAGATCAATTGAGACAAGATGCAAAGATATTTTATTATTTAGAAGAAGATTATAATGTTCAGATGCCTCTTCGAATGGGAAAAATCCAATGGAGAAGAGCTCAATTACAATATTAATCGATGATACTTCCCTTGCTATCTAGGAATATTTATAGATTTATAATATCCAAAACCCTAACTACTAGTGGTCTCTTACATAATATGGGTTAACCACTTTATTTATTAACTATGAACCATTTACAACTAATTGTGGTCCCTTTTCTATAATGCGAGTCAGCCACTTACAATTATTATTAATGTCGATAACTTCTTATAGCATTTATTGACTCAACTAACTAATTATAACTCTAACCAGGCCCCTTAGGCTTATTACATAAATAAATGGGTTCGGGTTGGACCCTATCATGCCCCCCCATCAAAAGAAGCCTTGTCCTCAAGGTTGGAGCTATGGAAACTACTAAAGAATAGTGGTTGGTTCCCATGTTGCATCTTTTATAGAGTTATATTTCCACTCAATGAGGAATTCCTTGATTCTTCGGCCACTAAGATGTATTTCATGAGTATTGAGGACCTATTTGGGTCAAAGCCAAAGTGAGCCTTCCTCATCCCATTCTAGAAGACTTGTTTGAACCCGGAAAATGTTACCCATAACTTTCTTGAGGAAAGATACATGGAGCATTGGGTGGATTTTTTGAAGTGGTTGGGAGGGCCAGTTTGTAAATGACTACTCCTGTGCATTGAAGTACTTGATGAGGCCCATAGAATTTTGGTGCTAGTTTCTGGAAGCCCTTTTCTTTGAGAGAGGTATGCTTATAAGGTTGGATTGACATGAAAACTTAGTCACCTACCTGAAATCACCACTGAAAAGGATGTTGGTTAGCCTTTTGCTTCATTCTATTCTGATCTTGTTGTAGATTATCTTTGAGATGAGTGATCATGGTGGCACAATTCTGCAGGAGTTGATCAACTGCTTGTACTTTGGAACATTTTGGGATATAATAAGTTGGTGAAGGTGGTAGTTGGCCATACACTACCTCATATGGCTTAATCTTGGTGGCTTTATGATAGTTAGTATTATACCACCATCCAGCTAAAGGCAACCATTTTATCCATTGATGTTACTTGTATGAAGTGAAGCAATGCAACTATTTCTCCAAACATTTGTTGACTACTTCTATTGGACCATCAGTTTGGGGATGATAAGTTGTACTCGGTTGGATTTGTGTGATTTGTAGCTTAAAAAATTATTTCCAAAATTTTCTACTGACAATGGAAGTCAAAATTCCATGCAGTTTGAAGAGTTTTTTCCATGAAAACTTGAGCCATAAATGTTGGGGTAAATGGTTGTGGTAGCACGCAAAAATGAACATATTTGGAAAGTTTGTCAATAACCACCACGATGAGTAAATTTTTTCTTGACTTCGGGAGACCTATAATGAGATACATAGAAATATTTTTTCAAACGGAAGCAGTGAGATGTAATGGTTGTAAGGTTTTGAGTAGCTTGGTCATTTCCCATTTGTTGTGCTAGCATACATCACATTCAACTCCAAAACTAAGAATGTTGTTCTTCATGTCAGTCCAAGATAAAGAGTGGTGTGATCATGCATAAGTCTTTTGAAAATGAATGTCCTATGACCAGAGAGGAGTGCAACTCTTCCAAGATACATATTTTGAGGGTGGAGGTGATGGATAGCACTACCTGAATCTTGTAGTGAAGAACCTCATCTTTCCAAGATTAGTCCCGTTGAGATGGGGTCCCCAGTGGAAGAATGGAATTAATTAGTCAATTTTTGTAACAAATTTTGTAAAAGATGTAAAGTATCCACAAAATGTGGATGCAGAGTGCGCCGTTAGATAGAGTCAAAGGGGCCTTAGCCCCTTATTTTTGGTTGCCTTTTATATTCTCCCATGGTCCACAGGCCATGGTATTGTATAAATAGATAGTATAAATTGATGAGTCTTAGCGAGTCTTAAAAAGGGAGAAGTAAGTTTAGATAGAGAATTGGGTTGATTAAAGAGTTATTAAGAAGGATCTAAGGTGGGAAGGCTCTACTTCCTGCACTTTGGTAGAGAAGGGAAGGCTCTGTAGCTAAGTGTGTGGAGGTCTGGGTAGAGTCTGTAGTTGATTGCATTGAACCCTAAAGCTATGTGTGCAGGGTAGTTTAAGTCTGTAATCAGTGAATTGAAGATCAATAAAGACAATTTTCCAAAGAATTATTGAGTAGTTTCATTTGTATCTGTTTATGTTATATTTTGCCAATGAATGACATGTTTTGTGAAATAATGATTAAATGTTGCACAAATGTCTTGAATCTGTCTTAATAATGTATGAAATGAATGCTTAGGCACTTACGCTAAGTTTATGGTGATTTATCTTATGTTTTTTGATGAATTAAGTAGATCTACGCTAACTCCAATTTAGGGTTTCTTTTTTATGCATGTAAGTAGGTGTTGAAGCCTCAAAAATCATTGCTACAACATGGGGGAAAATCACCCAGTGGCTCCTTTTTTGTTTACTAAAAACATGCATCTATCCTAGTTTAAATAGTATTTAAATATCGTTTTCTCAACCCACCATCCCCTGTCATTTGGTAGGCTATCAACCTGGCCATTAACTTGTCGAGGATATAGTATGGGAGAAAATGCAGAGAAACAATGTTGCCAAATTCCTCTCCAAATAATCTAGCCATATTATCCCATTTGAGCTTTCCTTCGATGGTTGTCAAGGCCCATGTGACGTCTTTGGGTCTTCATTCTCCTTAGATAATTGCTCGAGGAAATTTTTATTGTAGATCTTTTCTGGCTCTAGTAAATGGTACATTAGTCATGGGTTCTTTGCTGTAAAATATCCCATAACCTCTTGCTTTTGATTCTTAAATTCTCTGTCTGAGATGTCCACCACATCAATTATCCACTTGACCATATCTGTGTATGGGATTATTTTCGGTCTTGTGGCTATGTAGTGTAGGAATGAGCATGTTGTCTCGAAGTAGGAGGTGTCAGAGGAAACATGAGCATCGCTCGTGACCTTTGCTACTAACGGCCTTGGTTTTTCCTCTTCTAAAAAATCATGCATGGCCTCCCAAGTTGAATTTCCTCCGTCTTTGCTGCATGTAGTATCAGAGAAAAGAGGGATAATTTTTTACTTTTTAGACGTTGTTGCCTTTCCCCTCTTTGTCATTGCTTCTACTGACTCTTCCTACAAATTTTTCCTGGAATGGAGTAAAGTGGAAGGCATCAGATAGAGGTAAGTGAGAATGAAATTGAGGATGAATGATACAAATAACCTTGAAAAGGTGACAAGAAAGGATTTTAATTAAACAAAGATGAAAAGATATTGCATCACATCGAGCCACTTTTCAACATAAATTCCATTAACACATACTAAATATCCACTAATGGTTCCTTATCGCTACTTTTATTGCTCATTAATGTTCCATATCATAAAAAATGAAGGAAAACGTATTAGGCGGCAAGATTTAGTTTGCAAGAATGTCAATTTTGTGATTGTGATTCAATATCGCAAATCACACTATCACATAATTGATTGTGCAATTTCTTAGAGTTCTTTAGGTTCCTGCAGGATGCAAGATGTGGGATAAGCAGTGTGTTCTTTAAAGTGTAGCTTGTTTGATGGAATTTTTTACCTTATAAAGTGTTTTTTGTTCTGCAGCGGACTTAAGTGCTACTTTATGACATAGGCTTTAATTGGGTCAAAGCTTTTATCACATTTCGCAACATCGTGTGGTTCGTAATATTTCATACATTTCTTAAGTATTTCCAACGCGATGCGATAAGGTTGACTATCTCATGACAATACCACATTTTGCATGTTTCAACATGTTTCATGAGAGTGTACTCTTTGTGAATGACGATATGTGATACAGGATTTTGTTTTAATAGGAAATGCCTTAGGCCTTAATTTTATATGAAAATGCCTAATGATATTTAGGTTAAGCGCAGTGATTCCTTTTGATCACTTTTCGCGAGTTTTACATGTTAACAAGGCTCTTGACACACTTGGAGTAGCGGTATGCGAAAATGCTTTCAAAGGGTTTTGGCTTGATATCTTGCTTTATTCAAAAAATTTAAAAATAAAGTGTCTAATTGTTAAATTTGTTTTTGGAAGGATTTTATCAAGGGTCCCTATTTATTAATAGAATATTAGCTGTTATATTAATAAATGGGTGGGGTTGTTGAATAGCACAACAATTGGCCATTCACTAGAAGAACCAGTTATCTCTGACTATTTTTTGAAATTTCTAAAAACTTCCAAAGTAAAGGTAGTTCAGAAAAATAAAAATACATGAAATATGAGATAAGTAACGTTTCTCTGAATAAGAAAACAAAATCGACTTAATTGTCATGCATTTGATTATCCTCTTCAGTATGAAAATTTCTTTGTCTACATCAGCAATTACTTGGGTTCAAAGATGAAAATAGGGGACAATCGCAAATTAGCTTTTAGATGTACTCAGTTGTCATAGGTAGAGCCTATGCTGCTAGTAGGCATCCATAACCTTGAGAGGGTTACCTTTTAGCCAGAAATGATTCAATTTCCCATCTAGGCAAGACTGCAGTTTTTAAAGATAAATTTAGATTCATATACTTGCTTTCTCATTATTTCTAATCAATTCCCTTTTCTTAAAATTTTCATTTTTCTTCTTAAAGGTCATTGTCTTGGTTTGGTGGCCAAAATTGACAATTCCATTCACTAGTTGTAACTTTAACCGAATAAGGTGGCTCGTGATGAGACCCATTGTCTTTTTATTAATCATAATATCAAGCCATTACTTTGGTTTGGTATGCAATATTGGTAATTTCAGCTTGTTACTTCCCTATGATTATGGTAAGTCGGCTCTTGATGAGACCTCTTATCCTTTAAGTTTAAGCATAATTTAGAATTGCACTCTAAAAAGTGAAAGCTCACTAGATGGGGAGAATCATTGACTCCTTGAGAGCTTCTAGATGACAAATATAGGGTTAAAGATGCTTCTATGTAGAGAGTCCTTGATTTGTTATAGATACTTTTCTTAATTGATGGTAAAGCAAAGGTTCTTTTACAAAGCTGACTTTTACCAAAGGACAACTAATTTTGGTAGAGTACAAGCAATTTCATAGAAATAGAACTTAGCTTATGTTTCAGATGTAAAAATCATCTTCTTAACAAACTCTACTTATATAAGTGAAAAGTCAAAATATAAAAGAGACTATTATTATAAAGGCCAAAAGTAAATGCTACTTAACTTTTGTTTTCCTAAAAAGTAAAAAGAATAATATACAATGAATAGAATATATTATCTTCTATGAAAAATATTTATTCAGGATCTGCCCATTAACAGGTAGAGAATCTCTCTTGCCTAATAAATATTGTAATAAAAAGGTTGATGGACCTATTTGTTCCACAATCTGAAATGGTCCAAGCCACATTCTTTGGAATTTGGTATGCTTACCTTTTTACTCATGTGCTTTATCCCATTTCAATACCAAGTCTTTGAGCTGAAAGGATTTTGAAGTTACAGAATTTGCATCAAAAGAAGATTTGACTAACTGTTGATGATGTGCATGTGTAATTTTGGCCTTTTCCGTTTATTCTTCAAGCTAAAGGATTTGTGATTGTCTCACTTGCATAGAAGAGGAAAGGGTTTCTTAAATAAATTGAAATAGGGCTAAAGAGGGAATAGCTAAATTTGTAGGGAGGACAAATTCTTTCCCATAGACAAAATTAAAAGGAGAAGTGCCTATCGAGGCCTTCTATGTCATTCGATTTGTCCATAGAGAAAGCATTAAAGACTTGTGCTAGTTTTTCTAACTTTGATCAACAATTCGTTTGATAATCCTTATGATTTTCTTTTTTTTGTCGATTTGACCAAGCCATTTCCTTGAGGATAATAGTTAGTAGAGTATTTAAGTTTAAAACCTCTTTTAAGAGAAAATTATGTCATATCATTGCCTGTAAAATAAGATGCATTATCAAACATGAGGGCAGATGGCAGACCAAATCTAGTAATGATAAACTGATCAATAAATTCAATGATATTTTTAGAATTGGTTACCTTAAGTGGAATTTCTTCCACCCACTTTGTGAATTAATTAGTTGTTGTAAGGATATATTTATGCTACTTTGAAGAGTGAGGAACAATCTCACTTATTATGTCCAGTCCCCATTGTTTAAATGGTTGTTCAATGTTGACTGGTTGCAATCGTAATGCGGGTTTCCTCTGTCTCCCACTATCTATTTGACAAACTTTACATTTCCTTACATAATCACGTGCATATTTAAATAAGGTTCGCTAGTAATAGACAACATATAGGATTTAATGTGTGGTTGTGTCCCCTCCAAAATTTCCACCAGCTGGTCCATCATGGAGTTCCTGCAAAAAATTTTCTGCCTCAGATTGTTCCAGACATCTAAGCAAAACAGGATCATAATTTATTCTAAACAACACATTATTGATGATTTGATATTGTCTAGCTCTTAATCTAACCCTTTTTCTTTTGTAACTTAGTTGTGTAGAGGCATATCCATTTTTCAAATAAAAAAATTATATCAATATATTTGGATTTAGTGTCGTTGAGGCTTACCTCATAGACTTGTATATCATCACTTGAATATTGTAGTGTTAGTAAGTTGGATTCCCCTGCTAACATTATGCAAAAACCTTGACCTTTTACAATTTTGGCTGGTCTAATCTCAATATCATATTCTTGCAGTGTTGTTACCCAATTTTCCCTTTTCTCACCTACATCTCTTTGTATTAACAAATTTCTCACTGTTGAGAATGGGACTACTACCTTGGTATGGGTTTTGGGGAGAAAGGGTCTAAAATTCTTTATCGATTTGAAAACAATGAAGGCTTGTTTTTCTACATTTGAGTAGTTTAATTCAGCCCCCTACAAATTGGAACTAAAGAAAGAAATCGATGCTTCAGCTTTATCACCATTGACCTATGTTAATATAGCTGCATATGATTTCTCGGAAGCAAAATTATATAAAATGAAATGATTAGAAAAATTCACGGTTGCTAGTGAGGGAGAATTCAATATTTCTTGTTTAATATGATCAAAGACTTCATGCTCATTATGTCCCCATTTAAAAAGATATTTTTTCTTAATCATAGATTGTAGAGGTAAAAAATTCATGAAAAGTCAGGGACAAATCTTTTGACAAAATTTATCTGACCTAGGAAAGATTACATGGATTTCGTGTTATGAGGTAAAGGGATTCCATAAATTTCTCTTATCCTATCAAGATCAATGTGAATCCCTTCCTTGGATACAATAAATCCAAGGAGCTTTCCTTCACTCAGAGAAAAGAAAGATTTATTTGGATTGAGAGAAATTCCATACCTCTGACAATGCTCAAAGATTTGTTTTAAATCCTTTAAATGATTACATTGCCTTTTTGAGTACACAGTTATATATTTTTTTTTGTAAGCTTGGTAGGACTCTCTGATTTTCATGTCCATTACATACCCTGCTACGAGGAAGGGTAGCCCAAGATTTGAACCCAAGACTTCCGGTTCGGTGAGACTTCATTTCCACGGGCATTGCCACTTAAGCTACCCCATGTGGACCGAGTACACAGTTATATCATCTAAATAAATTACCACTAATTTATTAACCAAGCCTTTGAAATCTATGTCCATGGCTCTCTGAAATGTGGCACTAGCGTTGATTAACCCAAATGGAATCATTTGATAGGCATAGGTGCCCCATTTGGTTCGAAATGTAGTCTTTAGCCAGTCATCTGGATGTACTAGAATCTAATTATAACTTGAGAATCCATCCAGAAAAGATATTAGTTCTAAGCCTCCAACTGATTGCAGTATATGTTCCATATGAGGTAATGAGAAATTATCCTTCTCACAATATTTGTTAAGGTTGTGAAAGTCTATACATATTTGAATGTCATTGTTCTATTTTTGATAGAAACAAGGTCAAAAACCCACTTTGAGTGCCTAACAGAAAATATAATTTTGGCTTTGAGTAACTTATTCAATTCATATTTGATCTGATTTTCTAAATTCATGTGGATTTTTCTTAGCTTTTTCTGCACATATTTTTCATCACATATCATGGGGATGGTATGTTGAATTATAGAAGTGTGATATGTCTTAAGGTCTTCATACTTCCAAGCAAAGACATTATTGTATTTCTTCAACAAATGAATGAAGGATGCTTTTTCATCAGGCTTAAGACCAAGTCCTAGATTGATATTTTGAGGTTTAAGGTCAGTTCCAAGATTAACTAATTGAAATCTCAAAGTTGAGCTCTGGAGTTTTGAATTAGAGGTTTTTTGAATGTGTCCTTGAGATCATATAAGCCCTCCAACTTAACCACAGACTTAGGTATGGAATTCATAGATGTTTCTTGCTTAAGCTAGGAGTCATGTTGATCTTCATATATTATCTAGTTGTCATAAGATCCTTTAGATGTTAGAAAAATTATGATATCTGGATCATTGTTAAAGACTTGCCAATTGGTGATATTGTTAGGAAAAGAAGGCTTAAAAATCAATTCAATAGAAAAGTGATCGAGGCTATAATCTTCTGGTGGAATGATATTGGATGCAACATTAGCCAAAATATCAGAACTTCATTTTTGGAGTCTTGGGATAGGGGAAATATTAAATGTTGTAAAGTGAGAGGTGAGGTCTTGGAATAATGATTAATAATGTTTCAAATGCCCAGACAAATAGTTTATAGTATTTCTTACCTATTCTGTCACAATTTATGAATATCCAAACACTTGAAGGTATTTGATATTAAGGCCGATAGCCTTATAATGCCCTTGAACCAATGCTTCATATTCGGCAATGTTGTTTATGCATTCGAATTCAATCCTTCATGCTAGCATAGTTTCTTCGCCTTTTGGGCTAACTATTATGAATCTTGCTCCAGCTCCAACGTTAGATTTGAAATTATCAAAAAATAATTTCCAAAATAATGAGCCAACTACAGGTTTATCTACAAAATTTATACACTTAGAAGTATCTGTTTGAGAAAAAATTTCAACTTGCGATATAACAGAAGTTTACAAGAAGGGTGAGGTATTTGCATTAAAATTTCCCATAAATGATTCAAATGAGTAGTTCCCGATAATATCGTTGCTATATGTGAATGGCTCATTTTCTCCCTCTAGTTTTGTAATGATAAACTTTTGATGTTTTTCACAGTCAACCCTTATCTAATTTGGCTTGCCATTATAAGGAAGCCACATGTGGGACCAATCAGTTGCTAAATAGCCACAGAGCTTTTCTAACCAGTCTTTGCTAAGGATTAAACTGCAGAACTTGAGCATATTAGCCACAAGAATGTCAATGACTTGATGCACTTTAGGGTTTGATGAGAGTCTCATAGTGACTTGATTGAGCTCTCTTATAACTTTGACTTGGGATTAGTCTAACTGCAAAATGTATACAATATATTTTTGGGGTTCAAAATTCAATTTCACACAAACTGTTCGTGGCAGAATGTTAGATGAAGCTCCAAAATCAACTAAATAGTTATGTAGATTCTTGTTGAAAATTTCAAAAGTCAAATGGAATTGATGAGTATGGGATCTGGATCTTCCTCCTATTAGATCAATATTGGTAGGACCGATCCTGTCTAATAAGGTATTAGTAGGTCTTCCCATTTCTTGGGCAACATGTGAGAATACAACAGTGGGAAGCGGAGAAGTAGGGATTGCTTTTATATCTTTGAGCAGTAGCTTCTCTTGATGTTTCAAGTTGTTACGCTCATGGAAGGTAATGTTTTCCCTAGTATTTTTCATATCTTCCACTATGTTGTATTACATTTCATTAGAGACTAACATGGTTTTAGCTGAAGGTGAAGAATTGGTTTGAGAAGGAGTGGTTTGAGTGGATTTGGATGAAGATTTATTACCTATTTTTTTGTCTTTGGGAGCTGGAGTTGGTACCTTCTACTTTTATTTTTTTGTGGCAAATCAACAGGGCTTCTACTCCTGGTTGCAATATGTAGTGCTTCTTGTGCCTCTTCATTGGGAAGGATAAAACCCCACATTCCTTGTAACTCAACTACTTCTTCATCATCTGTTTTCTCTTCAGCTTTTGAGACTTCATCTTCCTCCACATCTGATTCAGCATTTGATATGTAACTTGGAGGCTTAGTATCAGAGGGGGGATTTCTTTTGTATCATCTGAAAATTTTCTTTGAGGAAGTCTGTGCTACATGTCTTTTGATATCAACCATTTCAATGGACATCGTTTTAAGGACTTTTAGTAGACCTTCAAGATCGAAAGGATATTTGGGTGGTTTTTTCTTGGATTCATCCATAAAAGTTACTTTCTTGGATTTTCATTGTTCTAATGCATTTTTCTTATCTAAAGCTAGATTATGTTTTTCTACATCTATGGCTTCTTTCATGTTTTCTGCCAAAGTCGGTTTGGCATCCTTATTGGAAAAGATATTTGTGTTTGAGGGAAGGGTAGAGTGTGTCATTCATTTTGGACTTCATCGCTGGGCTTAGATGTTGTTGGGATTTTATTCAATAACTTGTTAAAATGTGAATTTAAGTCCTTAATCAGTTCTCTAGGTTCTACTTTTAAGTTGGAGAGATTATTGATAAGAGTGGTTGTTGATCTGTCATCTCCAAACTTGGTTAGGAATTGCTCTTGAAAGGCATCCCAACTATTAATGAAACCTGATGGTAATGAAAAGTACCATGACCCTGCTGATCCTTGTAAGGTATAAGGGAATAATATTACAACTCCATCTTCTTCCACTACTTTGTTTAGGTGTAGGGACAATATAAAATTGTTTATGTGTTCTTTAGTTGGTAAACGATCATCATGATTGAACTTTGGTAACCACTTTTCTGGATGGGCTGGAAATGGATGTAAGGGTCCTGCCATCTGTATAGCTCTTGGATTTGTCCATGGCCTTTGTGGTTTTGATCCATCATAGGTATCTATGTAGAGGAATATGTTCTTGTATTTGAAGGTGATTGGGTACAGAAGGCTTGTGCTCCAGAACCAGTATAAACCATGATCTGGAGTTGTGAGGCGGATGGTTGATTTTGTGATGAAGGGGATGGAATGAGAGAGGATGTTTGAGGTGATGAGAGAACCTCACTATGGGATTCATATTGTGTCTTCTTATCTCTCTTACGGTTTGGCAGAGGGAATTCAAATGGGGGGATCCCAAACATTTCACTTTGTGCTCTAGTTAACATTTGAGATGAGGGGAACTAAGAAGAAACAATAGCTTGAGATAACTCAGCTTCTTCTTGAGATATTGAAATCCCCTATAACTTATGGATCAAATACTGGAATTGAAGGATTTCTATAGAAGTAGATTGATTTGAATTTTTTAAAATCATAGTAGTGGATTATAAAGGTTTCTTTACAGGTTCTCGCTTAGGATTTGGAGATTTCGAATGCGATCGGGAAGTTGGAGGAGGTTGTGAGGGAGTTTTACTTTTAGAATGGCCTATTGATTTGAATTTACTTTCCATTCAGAATTAGGCCCTCCTTCTAGCACCAAAATGTTGAAGCCCCGAAAATTGTTGCTACAACATGGGGGAAAACCACTCAATCTGGGCCTTAGTTAGCAACTCCTTTTTTGCTTGGTGTGGTGGCTCTAACTAGGGATGATGGGATCAGTTTCCCAGAAGAGGTTTTGATAGTTTTGATGGGTTGATATATGACGTAGAGGGGGAATGATTAAGCTAAGTGTAATCTAATCTAAACTACTAAACACGTGAATAAATCCTAGTTTAAATACTATTTAAATATAATTATACCCTGTAATTCAGTACAATATGCGATCTACAATAATGTCCTACAACAATTGGTAATATAGATCATTCATATGCAATAAGAAATGAAATCATTTAACAATAATCATTTTAGATAAATAGTTATCCAAAACGATTGTGAAAGATATATTGCATATAAATCACTCATGTATTGAGAATAAAGTCAAAGCCAACATCATAAAAAAGTGCAATAATGCTAAATTGTAATTCATACTTTCACACATACAAAAATTAAAAGAAGAAGTATTTCCTAATACATAAATAAAACAAGATCATAAGATAAAAGTATCATATATGGCGAGCCCTACTCATGTGCTTCAACAATATTGACCAAATTTCAATCAATCCAACATATTCTAAGAGTAAAAAGTTGCATTTCAGTAGAGCATGCTAGATATTTAAGAGAAAATAGATCTTGTTATATTCATTCCATCAAAATCTCCTCAGAATTATAGAAGTGCAATTTTTCGAAGAATGTTTCTCATAAAATATCTGGACCCCTCTCTAAATGCACGAGAGGGGTTTAAATACTAAACTATAGGTCCTAAAATATATTATTACAAAAATAGATAAGGAGGTTTAAGTGACCTGCCTGAGATCATGTGAAAATAAAACCAAAAATAAAATACAATAAGTGACTAACTCTGTTGCATTTGATCTTTGAGATCGCAAATATATGTTATTGGCATGAGCTGCATTGGTTGGCGGATCGTAGATTTAAACTGCCCAACAAATATAGCGTCTGTTAGCACTGGCACCATTTTTTGTGTGGAGGTTGTTAAGAATCTCAAGTTCATCCATTGGCTATATGGTTTTACCAAGAATTGTCAATACGCTTCCCAATTTAGCTTTCTCATCTGTCTGATCACCTCCTCTTTTTCCTTTGCTTCCTGTCTCCATTACTGCTCTAATTGTTTGACATTTGGAAGGAAGCCTGGCATGATCTATGTGTTTTTTACTACTTCTGTTGTGATTGTTGTTTCCCTTTCCGTTTTCTTGAGCTGAGAATTCGAATTTGTGAACAATATGTCTTTATGCGATTCCTCGAGTTTTCACAAATCAACCTTTCTCCCTTGTTCTCATTCTTGCCAGGTGATAAAGTCATAAATAATTTTATGGATTTTGTCTTACTCAAGTCTTATGTCAAAAACTTGGCTTGTTATCTTATCATTGATCTTGCAATAAAGACTTAATTGCGATATTTTTTGGCAAAGAACTTCCTTCTACTGCATTAGTTGGGAGTTAAGACTGAGTGCTTCTTTTATGAACTCATTGATTTGCTAATTGTCTTTATAATTATCTAATATAGATTATATTCGTGCATCTCTTTATGCTAGGATGGTATAATGTTGTATTCACATCTATTCAAATTCTTGTTGGAGCTGGGCTACTTGTAATTCTTCTTGTTGATTGGATTTCTCATGAGCCAATTGTTGTTCCAACGACAGAATTCGTTGTTCCTTTTCTTTAACTAGCATTTGGACCTCTATCGCTTTGTCAATAGTGGTCGTAGCATAGGCTCTTACGAATTGCAACAATCTTGTGAGATTTTCATATGGGTCCATGGGTGAGTCCTTCCATACAATGTCCATTGGTTCAATGCTAGGAGTTGTAATAGCTGCAATGTCTAACTTTCTTTTCTTCCTCTATCTCTTGATGACAAGTTTGTGGATAGGATTGTAAAATACTCAAGTGGAGGAATCTCCTCAATTCCCAAAATGATTTCTGAAGTGGGGGTGGAAAGAATGAGCTCAACATCCTGAGTGCCTACAATTTTCTCTATTGTTGTTTCTTGAGTTGAATTGTGTTGTGCTTGCTTAGGAGTTTGTATCTCAGATGTTTGTTCATTTGTGTGAAGCTTCTTATTGAAATGTTCCCATTCCATTTCCAAATCAATAACAGGGTTTTTTTCTAATTGAGTGGATGTAGAGTTAACTTATGCCTATTTCTTTGTTGTGGTTTACTCAATTGTTTCCTTTCTAGTTCTAGTTGCGTCCTTTTCAAACTCTTTGTTTTTATTGCCTGCCCCATTTCGAGACTAGCACTTCGAGTGCTCTGAATCATGAGTAGATATTTCTTAGGTTTCTTCTTTGGAATTCTCTTTGCAGTTATCCTCCAAGCTTACACTGGGATTTGGCTTCCTTATTGGTTCAATCTACAGTAGGTCCAATGGGACCATCAATAATCTCCTCTTCTTGTACACATGGAAATCTTGAACATCATCTGGGGCAAAAGGTAATGATGCCATATGCATCACTTCTCAAAATGTTTCTATTTTTAGGAAGAGGTCATCAAAGGCATGCTCCTCATGGGTGAATGGTTTTACTTTCACCATAGTAGTGAAATCCTTAGCAGTGTCACTTGGGTCATACTACCTTCCCGGGATTGTAGCTAATTTCAGAGACTCCGTGATCTCTTCTTCTTTGCATGCATGTCCAAAATCATGTAGTGCAAATGCACCACATTGGAATGGAAATGTAGGCGAAATGGCCTTCTTCTGCTCTTTCAATCCATTGTTCAACCCACCATCCCCTATCATTTGGTAGGCTATCTCCTTGGCAATTAACTTGTTAGGGACATAGTATGGGAGAACAAGCTGTGAGGAAATGCTCTCAAATACTTTGATATAGGTAAATGTTTCCTCCCTAAATCATTTGGCCATCTTATCCCATTTGAACTTGCCTTTGCTTACTGTCTAAGCCCGCATGACATCTTTCTGGTCTTCATTCTCCTTAGCAAATTGATCTAGGAACTGTTTATTGTAAAGCTTCTATGGTTCTAGTAAATGGTACATTAGTCATAGGTTTCCTGTTGAAAAATATCCCATAGCCTCTTTCTTGTGATTCTTGAATTCCCTATCTGAGACGTCGACCACATCAATTATCCACTTGACCATATTCGTCACTAGTACAGAATGACCAATTAGTTACTAAAAAAACAACTAAAGTTTTCATATAAATGACCACTTTTTAGTCGGTGACCAATAGTAACTAATTTATAGTATCTTATAACATGACCAACTTTTAGTCATTTTTAGTTTAGTCATTAATTGGTTTCCTCAATTTTACCATCTAGTAGTATATTTAGTCATTAATTTGGTCATTAATTTTCATTGGTTTAGTCATTAATTGTCGCAATTAATGACCAAATATACAACAAAATATATTACCAAATGAATCCTCGAGAAAACCAATTAATGACCAAATAAATATGACAAAAATTTTGGTCATGTTATGAGATACTGTAAATTAGCTACTAATAGTCATATATATACAATTTTTAGTCATCATTTAAAATCAATTAATGACCAAAGAAATATGACTAAATTTTAGTTGTGTTATAATATACTATAAATTAGCTACTAATATTCATATATATGCAAAATTTAGTCATCATTTTAATCAAAAAATTATCATTTGCAATAGTCATTTTTTTGGTATTTTGATATTCATTATATAAACAAATTATTTAGTAGTTTCTATTCATTTTATTTAATTTCATTCATAATCATTATAAATGACTAATTCAATCATATATTCATTTTATGCATGTTCATCATTAATTAATATAAACTACTAATTTAGTAGTTCTAGATTGATTTTATGTATTTATTATTAATCAACATAAATTAATTGATATGATATTACAACTAAATTTAAAAAAAAATGTCAGACAATGTGCATGTTTATCTAATATTATAACGCAAAGTTACATATGTTAATTACAAGACTAAATAATATCAAGTGAAAATAAAAACAATTTCAACCATATAAATTTTAATATATAAAATATCAAGTATTACAATATGAGTTTCCAACTTAATATCGGTTCGACTACAATTTACACATGAAATATTTTTTTATCATTTCAAACATTATCACTGTATTGACAAAGCATTGCAAGTGAATTCACCAACTCTGAAGGCTTGACGATCAGTCTCTATGAATGTGTCTTATACAAGATATTGGCTCTAAGGGTATCACTAGACAAATTCTCTTCTCTCTCTCATTTTTCATTTGTCACTCCAGTGTTATTGTTCTCCTATTTCTTCAATTGCTGCTTCTTACCATCAATATTGAGTTCCTCTCCTAAAAATGAAAGAATATACAATGCAGAGTATAAGGCATGAAAGACGATGAATACTTGAATATAAAATAAAGTAGACAATAAAATATTTATACAACATATAAATCAACATTCGATAGTGGCCGCTATGCAGCTAGATGATTTGTATAAACAAAACAAATAAAATGTCACCATAGAAAATAACACCTTAGGAAATTAGTATTCAACCTTCAACAAAACCTTAGGCACAATCATACCAACTAAGTTACATGTTAAAAATATCATGCAATAGATAATTTGTGAAAAAAAAATGGAAAACAAATATGAGTGTAAAAAATATCCTTATTTCTTGTTCTAAAAGAGTCATGTTCCTTAAATTTGGATATTCTTTTGTCCAAAGTAAAAGTTCATCGTTAATATCACCTACGTTTTTAGTATCACAAGATTGATCCAACATCATATTGGATTGTGGAGACAAAATGATTCAACTTTCCAAGATGAGTACCTCACTTGGTTAAATGAAGGTGCTCGCTATTAGTAGTGTCAAAACCTTAGGGAAGCAGAACACTAAGGCCTAAGAAACTATATCACCACTTTTCCACCGAAAGAAAAAAATTTAATCCCACAATGGCCTCTTGGAGTACATTTCATTGGATGGATATCACAGTCTAAGAGATGATTGTCTAATAAAATGAGAATTGTACATATATTCTCATGGTGCCCCTCACAGTCGGACCCCATAGTTGTGTCCAATAATATTAATCATATTATACTATTTAATTATAAATTGTTACTATCAGATAACTATTACTTCTAATAATTAGTTTGAAATTGCATTTTTAGTATTTATGTATACATGAAAAGATTCGGAAAAAAAAAGGTACTTTTGTGACTAGTTAATTTCGAGTGAATCTAAATAAACAAGAAATTATGGTGCCTTGATGTTTCTCTAGCATTATCCATTCATTGTACTAATTTCTCCCATGTCCTCTACTAATTTTGGCAAATTCCACTTTGATGATGTCCAATGTCAATGTAGTAGACATTTATCCTCGATGTTTTTCTGAGCCAAAGGGAAACTCCGCAAGTAACAACCAAAATGTAGCCTCAAATATATTATTAGGGGCCAAAATGCATTAATTATATGACAAGACAAGAAACATCGGATGTTAATCATCTTCCCTTTAATATTGATTAATAATTTTTTTGCATGATCATGCAATACTAAACTGTCAAGTAGGGTCATTTAAAGTTAGTCATCCATCAATATCACCTTTGAGAGTGTTTAGTATTTATTACTTCCTATTTCACACACAATCTATCACCAACTTCGAGGATAGAAATATAAACACAACAAAAATGAAATTAAAAGAAATGATTAGAAGTCAAATGCGACTAATCTTTGGTCAAGAAAATCCCAAGCCCTTCACATTAGTAAGGCATTCTCAGGCACTAAAACAAAAAATCATTCCATTGCATAATTTTCACCTTTTATTTAATTTATTTAACTGAGAACATAACTTTCAAAAAAAAATAAAAAATCATTGAAAAGGGTCTCAAAATCCTAACAAATTGTCGAGTGATTATCATATCAATTAAACAAAAAGGAAATCATTCGATTTGCTTTTAACTTGCAAAATATTTTGAAGAATATGAATCTTTCTCATCCCTTACTCCTAATCAAATTGTAATATATGGGTTCCAATTAAATAATCAATTTCCTTCCAAGATAGTTAAGGTATCACCTTGGAGAAGGACTTCTAGAAGCATTACGATAGTAGAAATGGAATTAACTAGGAGGAAATTGAAGCACTTTAGTGGGTGCTCCAAAATATTTGAATGCAACTGAAAATGATTTTATACTCCCTCCACACATTTTAAAACATAAATCATTCAGTTGCATCTCATTTATTTTCCACCTTTCTATAATATGTAATTCTTTAAGCAAGAATAGAGAATTCATAAATATTGTCATGAAAGAGGCCTCTTCATAATCATAATAAGTTGGGCTCTAACATATAAAAAATTTCATGGAGTCATTAAATTTTACATGGTATATTTCAGTGATTAAAATGAAAAATTTATTTTTAATCTAATTACAACAAAAATAAATTCAACCCTAACTAGTTGGGATCTAACAGATCAAGAATTCCATGTAGTAAAGTAAACTTACATGGTAGATCCCAATTATTTTCAATGACAACTTTATTCTTGATCTTATCAAAGCATAAATAAATTAAAGAGTACATAGATATTTCTGTATTGAACACATTCTAAGATTTCATAGAAATATAATGATACGATTTAACTATAGGATTTGTCTCCATCACACAAACCTCTTTTCATAATAAAATTATAAATCCCACGTCTTCATTCCTCGTACCTAACATACAAATTATTTACAGTGGAATACTTTATCGTTGCTCCATTGGTGTAATAGAGATCCACTACTATGGCATGGAGATGATTACTCTCATAAAATGGTGCATTGCATCCTTTAATATATGTCACAAAACTCCTCTCACTTCACAAAACTCCTCTCATCTACAACAATAAGAGTCCTCTCAATCTACTTAGTCTCCATCTCATTCATCCTGAAATAAGTGGATATTTCCATGGATGATAAAGCATGGTTGGTGATTTAATACAAGGAACTATCACTAAAAAAAAGAAAAATACAATGCAACATAGTAGTTATTAGTAGGAGGAACAACCTTGCCAAGCTACTTCCTAACTACATAAAGGTACTCTCTAATTACCTCTTATAACGAACAAAAGATAACATAAACTGCCTATAGATTATACATATTCATGGTAGCAATGAAAACACTGTCAAAAACAACATCTACAACAACGTTGTTCAATCTCTTCTTCTAGTCAAGGGCATGCCCCACTTTTGAAAAGTATCAAGCAGGTCAGGGTCCACCTCATCCAAGCTCCTCTTCTTCTTATACTCTCTCTCTTTAGGTTTAGAATAATAGGAAAGGTCTTGGAAATTGATGGGTGGGTAAAATTTTGATCCAGGAGGATGTTGGTGGCCACCCGCTATCCCACTTGGACTCCCACAACTGTCTCTTTCAGTTTTTTCAATTTCCTTAATTATAGCACAATTTACTATTTTTAGTAGTGTTTTGGGTCCTGAACTTCTGGACCCATTTTGAGGCCCTAAACAATGTTTTTTGGGAAAATAGAATTGATGTTTCTCTTCCCAAAGTTATAGTCCTTAGATAGATCTTTCTAACGAGCTATTGTATGCATCAAATTAAGATCAGATGCCAAAGTTACGACCCTGAGAAGTTGATGTACCAATTTACCCAAACGGGGCCTATAGTTTGGCGTTTCATCTTCTAGGGTTAGGTTTTTGGATGTTCAGGGTTTTCCATTGTTTCTCAACAATAAACAGGCCTTCAATCCTCATTGTAACATATTTCAGAGGCATGTAGCCAGCACATCTCTTCTCAGAGATAAGCTACCATCACCCTAGCTAGTTTATTTCCATTTCTGTTTGTAAGCATATTTCAATATTTTATAGTAATGAAATGAAGTATTATTTCCATTGCATCTCTGTATTTATAGTTATCTCTGTAATTTGTTGCATTACATTTTAAATCTAGATCAGTGATATTAGAATGGTATGCTCTTTCTCGGTTTTTCTTTGCATGTCCCCAACGAGGTCGGGATATAAGGAGCTAGGGCTTGATTGAGTTGAACCTTTGCATGACTAGCCTCGCAAACCTCGACAACCTCCCATGGCAGATGAAAAGAAAGACAAGGGGGCAGGACATCCTATCAAAATCTTGCTTGAAGAAGCCCTCAAGCTACAAAGGAATGTGATGATGGATAACTTTGCCCAGATCCTATAGTGGCTACCCATGGGCTACACATCAACTTCCAGCAGCTGCTCTAGAAACACCACCTGTTTAAGGTACAAGTTAATTTTGAAATCCCCATACTTGAGGGTTAATAGACATAGATGCCATTGATAAATGGTTAAATCTGCTAGAAGGGTATTTTTCTGTTCATGAATTTTCAAGCTGGGAAAATATTATTTTCGCTCTTCACAAAGTATACCTCCACATCAAGGACTAGTGGGAAACCGACTGTGACCAGAAGGATGAAAGTATGAGCTCACTATTTTCAGCTGCACGCACTTGGAATTCATTCTAATATGCCATCAAGGAGCATTACTACCCTATCAAAATCTATAGGGACAAATACATAAAGTGGACCATGCTGCGACAGGGAAGGGACCAGGATGTGCTAGAGTTCACAAACATTTTTCATACCCTTTGCACACAGCTAGGTATCAAGGATTCTGAGCTACATTTGGTACTCAAATACCGTGATTGCCTACACAGTTACATCCAGGAAGAGATGGTGTTCCTAAACATCTCCTCGATCAGGATGGCGTAACGATACGCTGTCAAAATTGAGCAGAAGTTCAAACATAAGAAGCGAGAGTTTGGATCTACAAATCCGAAGCAAGGGAAAGGCTTCCCCAAATCGCAGAACCAAGGACAAAGCCAAGATGGGGCAACCTAAGACAACCCATCGAAGCCACAAGAAAATAACAACACCATGAATTCAAAGAAGGACACAGGAAAGTGGTGTGAGTTCCATAAGAGCCCCACTCACAACAAAAGTGAGTGTCAGACCAAGCAGTCATTGGTGGCTGAGTTGAAGGATTTAGAATCAGATGCATGTTCCAACCCTGAGTCAGAACCCATAAAGGGGAATGGAAAATGGAAGCATATCATTGACACAGAGCCCAGCGCCACTGTTTCCACCGCCAAGATCTAGAAGAATGAGCTCGAAGATCCAGAGGAGGGGCAACATATTTTCCACTCACAAATGTGAGCGAAGGGTTCGCCGCTACAATTCATTGTCGAGAGTGGCAGCTAAATTAACCTCAGTTTAGTAGAGGTCATGAAGCAGTTGGGTCTACCAACTACACCACACCCATAACCATACAATATCTGGTCGCTTCACCAAGGACGAGATCTTCGAGTCCACCAACAGTGCTACCTGCCCTACAACATCAAACCCTTCACAAAAGAGGTATTGTGTGGTGTTGCACCTTTGGATGTTTGTGATGTATTATTAGGCCAACCATACTTGTGGAGGCGACATGTTGTCTATGAGTCAAGGCCTCACGCTGTCATTATTTCTTTGTGTAATTCATTATACAAGATACCGGAGGTAGCCCCACCTACTGCCACCTCTATGATCACTTCTAAGAAATGCAGCAAGCCCATCTTCTAGACTAGGAAATTCATTTTATGTCTGGTTCACTCCCAAAGTAAGGTGAAGATCGTCACCACATCCATGACCCCCACGAAGGGTTCCTCCATGCAGTAGCAACAACAGAGGGATATGGTCATGAAAGAACACAGAAACAACTTCTCCTCACCCACACGGGTACCACACAATTTTTAGGTGGGCAACAAATTCTAGTTGCATCTGCAAAAATAAAGCCTTACAAGAGCCCATCACAAGCTCCGACCACTCTGACATGGTCCTTACACCATTACCAAGGCTGTGGGAAACAATTCTTTGCAGCACAACATTCCCCCATTCCTCCGCTTGCACCGAGTGTTAAATGTGGACCGTCATCGACCATACTTCTCACCATTACTGGACACATCAGAGGTTGCAGAACAGCTCACCAGGAACCAAGTTTAGCAGAAGTTTCCTCATATCATGGAGGAACTCAACGCAATGGGGACCACTGCTTCCTAAGGTGGGAGGAATGATCTAGGTGGATGTTGGTGAACACCCACTATCCAACTTGAACCCCCACATCTCTCTCTTTCAGTTTTTTCAGTTTCCTTAATTGTAGCACAATTTACTATTTTTAGCAGTTTCTAGGCCTTGAACTTCTTGAGTTGTTTTGTGACCCTAAACTACGTTTTTTGGAAAAATAAAGAGCAACATGAGTCAAAAGTAGATGTTTCTCTTCCCAAGGTTATAGTCCTCAGATAAATCTTTCTAACGAGCTATTGTACGTGTCAAACGAAGATCGGATTCCAAAGTTACGACCCCGGGAAGTTCATGTACCAATTTACCCAAACAGGGTCCATAATTTGGCGTTTCATCTTCTAGGGTTAGGGTTTTGAATGTTTAGGGTTTTCCATTGTTTCTCAACAATAAATAGGCCTTCAATTTTCATTGTAGCACAATTCAGAGGCATGTAGCTACCACATCTCTTCTCAAATATAAGCTACCATCGCCCTAGCTGGTTTATTTCCATTTCTGTTTGTAAGCATATTTCAGTATTTTACAATAATGAAATGAAGTATTATTTCTGCTTCATCTCTGTATTTATGGTTATCTCTGTAATTTGTTGTGTTCCTATTTAAATCCAGATCAAAGTTATCATACCATTTGGGTTCTTCCATTTTTAATCATTGTTTGTAAGCATTGAATCTAAATTGTAAAAGCCATTCAGGTTCATTCTTTTTCACTGAATTTAACCTAAGCCTTGGAGATTTGTAAGGCTTAATGGATCTAAGTATTCTACTTTAAATATAGTAACATGGTTTAAAACTGTAGGCATTGATATCAAAATCTAAGGATGAAACATAAAATATTTTATGTTCGTTATTACAAGAAGTTTTAAATTCATGTAACAAAGTTTGAGGAAGGTCTAGCATTTGCATCCTACCAGAAAAGTTGCTTGCATCACTCGATCCCTTTGAATTTGGGCATGTTAGATTCCATTACACAAACAATCGAACACTAAAAAAAGGTGAAAAGAAAAAATAAAATTTCATGCATTCTGACCCTAGAAAACTTAGGGAGGAGTGAACTGATCTATACAATAAGGAGACGCAAAATGCTTACTTGTCCATTGTCCTTCGATGAATTATTTCCGCAATCAATATCTCTATTATCATAATCATTAAACCCTTTGTACAATAAGGACATGCACAATTCTTACTTCTACATTGTCTTTTGATGAATTGTTGGCCGCAATCAAGATCTGCATTATCATAATCATTAAATCTTCAACTCTAGATAAAAATTATTCTTTTATCATATTAACCCTCGAAATTGTTTACCCATAAAAACAAAAATCATTTTTAGTAAAAATGAAGAGCTCTCCATAGTCCAAATTCATACCCATGTAAAAATTACCAAAATCTCAATAAGGACATGCAAAATGCTTACTTGTACGTTGTATTTTCATGAATTCTTGGCCACAATCACGATCTGCGTTATCATAATCATTAAACCCGCAACTCTAGATAAAATTTATGCTTTGATCATATAAACCCTCGAAATTGTTTACCCATAAGGACATAAATCATATTTAGTAAAAGGGAAGAACTCTCTAGGGTCCAAATTCATACTAGTGTAAAAATTACAAAAAAAATTCAAGATCTACATTATCATAATCATTAAACCCTAAATTCTAGATAAAATTTATGCTTTGATCATATAAACCCTCGAAATTGTTTACCCATAGTAGAATGGAAGAAGTAAAAATTGCCAAAATTTTCAAGATCTTCTTTATCGTAATCATTAAACCCTCAACGCTACATAAAATTTATGCTTTGATCATATAAACCATCGAAATTGTTTGCCCATAAGAACAAGAATAATCTTTAGTAAAAAGAAAGAACTCTCAGAGTCCAAATTCATACCATGTAAAAATTACCAAAATCTCCATGCCAAATGACCTCGCCCTTCCTCCATCTAATCGTTGATGCTCTCCAAGTGTTTCCCATGCAAACTCCATCTGGGGTTCTAATCCCATGAAATCCATAGATCGTGTTGATGGTATTCCTTCTTCTGGAATTTCAACGCATATATAGACAAGGTAGAGAAAAATGCAATGCTACAATGTGATTTCACCCTTCCTCCATCTAATTGTTGATGCTCTCCTCAGTTGTTTCCCATGCAAACTCCATATGGGGTTCAAATCCCATAAAATCCATAGATCGTGTTGATGGTATTCCTTCTTCTGGAATTTCGACACATATATAGACAAGGTAGAGAAAAATGCAGTGCTACAATGTGATGTTGTAATCTGTGAATATTTTATTTGAATTGAATGCTAAACTAGAAATCCCTTCCTCCATCTAATCATTGATGCTCTCCTCAGGTGTCTCCCATGCAAACTGCATCTAGGGTTCGAATCCCATGAAATCCATATATGGCGTTGATGGTATTCCTTCTTCTAGAATTTGCACGCAGATATAGACAAGGTAGAGAAAAATGCAGTGCTACAATGTGATGTTGTAATGTGAATATTTTATTTGAACGCAATGCTAAATTGGAAATGAAAAAGAAAAGAAATATTTATAATATAAATAAAATATATAAATTGAAATTGGGTTAAATGATTTATTTTTAATAAGAATTTGTTCTTTTTGCATAAGACACTAAGTTAAAAAGAAGAAGAATAAGTTAAAAATGATATTGGGATGAGTGTAAACTTTTAAATATGACCTCAATTAATAATAAAATGTTAAATTAATAAAAGTAATAAAATTCAATTTGTTATATTTTGAACTTGTTATTAACTTGTGAATAGACTTTGTTACAGTACCATGGGCCAATACCATGACTTATCATTACTACAAGTCCAAAAACCATAACTTATTTCACAACCAGTGTGACAAGATTCTTAACTGTGGATATTCATCCCTACATTATGGTAGATATTATTAACTTGTAAAAAATAGCATTTGTTACAATACCATGGGTAAATACCATGGATTAGCAATACCACATGCCCAAAAAAACATAAATTATATTACAATCAAAATACTTCAATACCATGGGCCAATACCATGACTTATCATTACTACAAGTCCAAAAACCATAACTTATTTCACAACCAATATGACAAGATTCTTAACTGTGGATATTCACCCTACATTAAGGTAGATATTATTAACTTGTAAAAGATAGCATTTGTTACAATACCATGGATTATCAATACCACATGCCGAAAAAAACATAAATTATTTCACAATCAAAATATATGACAAGGTTGTTAACCATTGATATTCACCCTCACTTTACCATGGATATTAACTTGTAAATAAGCTTTGTTACAATACCATGGGCCAATACCATGGCTTATCAATACCACATGCCAAAAACCATAACTTATTTCATAGTGAAAATATTTTATTTTAATTTAATTTTACAACATTTTTTAATTGAATATAAAAGGGAAAATGTTACAATTTGAGATATATCTAAACACTCTATCCTCACGACTACTAAAAATATTCCCATAGAAATTAAATTAAGGTTTTAATAAAATTAAGCTAATATGGATATATGCCGGTTATATATATATCTTAGCTAAGGATCCAAGGGACGAGAGAAAGAAAATTGACTAACTATAATAGATTAAATATAGTGCATGCCTTTTTAAAGTTTTTCATTATTTTATTTTCTTTAACATGATTGATCCAAAATATAGGTTTAATATTTTACAACCAATTAAGTTTTTTTAATGTAGATAATTTATTAAACAAAATACAATGTGATCAAATCTAAGAGAGAGTTCGGGAGGGGGCGAGGGGAGGGAGGGAGAGAGTGAAAATGTTGGAGGAGAGAGAGAGGAAGAAAGAGAGAGTGATGGGGAGGAGAGAGAGTGAGGTGGGAGAGAGGAAGTAAGAGGAAGGGGGAGAGAGAGGAGAGAGAGAGAGATAAATGGAATTGGAGTTGGGGAGAGAGGGAGGAAAGAGAAAAAACATAGAGAGATAGAAGTGGAGAGAGAGAGAGAGAGAGAGGAGCGAGAAGGGAGAGATGGAGAGAAGGTGAGGGAGAGAGGAGAGGAGGGAAGAGAAAGAAGAGGAGAGGATAGAGATAGGGAGATAAGGGGAAAGGAGAGAGATGGAGACATAGAGATGGAGAAGGAAAGGGAGGGGGGAGATAGTGATAGAGTTGGAAGGAAGAGAGAGAGAGGGAGATTGATTTGGTGGGAGAGATAGAGGGAGGTGGGAGATAAGGGATAGAGAGGAAGGAAGATAGAGATGAGGAGAGAGAGATGGAATTGGAGGGGATATGAGAGGGAGGGAACAAAAAAACATACAGGGAGAAAGGTGGAGAGATAGATCGGGTGAAAAGGGAGTCATGGAGAGAGAGTAAGGGGGAGAGGAGAGAAGAAGGTAATATAGAGAAGGATATAGATAGAGGGAGATAAGGGGAAGAGAGAGTTAGATAGAGAAGGGGAAGAGAGGGAGGGAGTGTGTTTATGTTTGGGGGCTGAGATAGAGAGAGGGAATAACAAAGAGACACAAATAGAAATATAGATATTATATAGTATTATATAACTAACCTAGATCCATATTAACCCTATAACTATCAAGTGCCAAGAGAGATCCAATCTCTCGAGGTGCAAACATTCCCTCAAGTTTTGCACTAGAAAAAAAGTTTGTACCTTGAGAGATTGGAATTCTCTCAGTACTTGATAGATCCAGGCTTGAGGTCGATCTAGGTCAGTTAATATGAAATTAAAGTAGTTTTTATTTGATGTTATAGTCTTAAAAGGGAAAATTTCCCTTCAAATTAATTTCAAATTGGAACTAGATCCAATTAGATTCAATGAATAGATTTTTAAAAAAGACATAAAATATGTTTTTATTATTAAAAAAATATATTTTCAAATTACAAATTCTTAGAGATAAATAATGCAAATTTGGCTCACCTATACACCATGTGAGGATGAATAAGTGTTTAAGGAAGGATAACCTTTCAATCGATCTTTAACAACCTTTCAATCCCCTATCACTTGTAAGTTTAGATTGCTTGACACAATTAAGATTTCTAACATAAAAAACTAATTCATATTATTGTAGTACTTGTTAGGTAGTTGTATTTTTGTTCTTCAACTAAATTAGACATTCATGTTAGTCATTTTTGGTTGTATTTATTATTAGCTAGTCACATATTTTAACCTGTGACTAAATTAGTGATTTATGTTAGTCATTTTTAGTTCGGTCACTTAAGACTTCATTTTTTGTAGTATTTCAATTGGAAAAGTTGTGGTAACTAACTTTTTTAGTCACCTAGTCACTAATTGCTCGTTTTCTACTAGTGTGTGTATGGGATTATCTTCGTTCTTGCGGCTATGCGGTGTAGGAATGAGCATGCTGTCTCGAAGTAGGAGGTGTCATAGGAAACATGAGCATCATTCTTGGCCTTTGCTACTAATGGCCTTGGTTTTTCCTTTTCTAAAAATTGATACATGGCCTCCCAAGTTGAATTTCCTCCGTCCCTATTGCATGTAATATCAGAGAAAAGAGGGATCATTTCTGACTTTTCTGACCTAGTTGCCTTTCCCCTCTTTACTATTGCTTCTACCGACTCTTCCTGTGGATTTTTTTATAAAACGAGCAAAGCATAAGATATCAGACAGAGGCAAGAAAGAATGAAATTGAGGATGAATGGTATAGATAACCTTGAAAAGGTGACAAGAAAGGAGCTTTAATTAAACGAAGATGAAAAGATATCGTATCACGTCGAGTCGCTTTTCAACATAAATGTCATGAAACCATACTAAATATCCACTAATGGTTCCTTATTGCTACTTTTATTGCTTACTAATGTTCCATATCATAAATTGGGAAGGAAAACAATTAAGGTGGTGAGCTTTAGTTTGCGAGAATGGTGATTTTGCGATTGCGGTGCAATATTGCAAATCACATTATCACATAATTGATTATGCGGTTTCTTAGAGTTCCTTAGGTTCCCGCAGGATGTGAGATGCAGGATAAGCGGTGTGATCTTTAAAGTGTAGCTTGTTTGATGGAATTTTTTACCTTATAAATAATTTTTTGTTGCACGGCGGACTTAAGTGCTACTTTATGACATAGGATTTAATCAGGTCCATGCCTTTATTGCATTTCACAACATTGTGCAGTTCGTAATATTTTAGACCTTTCTTAAGTGTTTCCGATGTAATGTGATCAGGTTGACCGTCTCATCACAATATCGCATTTTACATCTTTCAAAATGCTTCATGAGAGTGTGCTCTTTGTGAATGACGATATGCGATACAAGCTTTTGTTTTAATAGGAAATGCCCTAGACCTTAGTTTTAAATGAAAAATCCTACTGATATTTAGGTTAAGCGTGGTGATTCCTTTTGATTTCTTTTCGCAAGTTTTTCTTGTTAACAAGGATCTTGACACACTTGGTCTATCGGTATGCGAAAAGGCAAGTATTTTCTAGCTTTCAAAGGGTTTTGGCTTGATATCTTACTTTATTCCAAAAATTTTAAAAGAGAGTGTCTAAGTGCTAAATTTGTTTTTGGAAGGATTTTATCAAGGGTCCCTATTTATTAATATAATATTAGATATTATGTTAATAGATGGGCGGTGGGGGGGTGTTGTTGAATAGCACAACATAAGGTAAATAGATTTTTAAGGGTCTACAAGGACTGATCGTGGACCTTCGCGAAGGTATGAAGGACCCTTTAACTAAGTTGCAGTGATGTGCCCTAGAAGTTTATCGATTTGCACAGAGGCAGATCCAAGGTGTTGGAAGACATCACACTAGTTTCTAGATGGAGAAAATTGGTTCTTGCATCCCCCCCATACTGCTTCGGGTGAGACTACAGCCTGTGCTATGCAGGTTGTTGGTGAAAGGGCTAGTAGTGTAGGGTTTTGTTGGTTGGCACAACTAACTTTGAATCTTGGTCAAGAACCCCTAAGCCAAAAAAAAATTCTTTTCTAGGAATTGGATCTGCTTAAAGAGATGTGCGATGTCACATCATTGGAATCCGACTAATAAAGATATTGAAAAGTGGTTGGATCAGAAGATTCACGAGTTTGTGGCTCAATAAAATAGGAATATGCGCCTGTCGAAGCAAGATTGGTTAAATAGATATTCGTACATAGAGATACATGAAATCTTCTTCTGCACCTTCCCAATTGAAGTATAAGTGTGGTTAGCTAAATTGAGAGACAGACAAGGAAGGTGGAAGCTTGATAGTCCTATAGTGTGGACTACAGAATTGCTGTGACGACTAGAGGCCTATGGAAATAATATTGTGTGGGTTTTTGATCATTGGCTTGATCAAATTTTGGGAGGATTCGTTACATAATTTTCAATTGATATCTTAGTCAGCTATAGAAAAGTAAGGCGAAGATTCTTCAAAGGACTACGAGGTAAGCATTTAAGATCATTGAATACTTGGATTAAAATGCTACTATGTGAAAAATGGTAATGTCATTACCTTAATTCTTGGAGCTACGTGAAGTGGAATATTCTTTAGAAATCGTGAAGGATTGGGACTAGAGTATAGTCCATTGATTGGACCTCCTTCAAGTGACAACGAAGGGGTCGGGCAAACTACGCTACGAAGCATTTTTCAGCTAATAACTCAGGGAATTCGTAGAATAAATCATCCATCCACTCCGCCTCCACCTTCACCTCGACCACATACACCTTTTCCCACACCTCCACCTCCACCACCACCATTTAACATATTGAACACGATGAAGATGTCGATCTTCAAGGGAGTAGGAAGCAAAGATCCTAGAGAAATTCTAGTTTGTTACAAATGTGGTATGGACAGGGCAGCAAATCACAGATGATAATATAAAGAAGGCATAGTTGGTTACTGCTTTGCAGGATTGTGTTCTAACCTGGTACATTATGTATTGTACTGATAATCCTCATGCAACGCTAGTAGAAACTCAAACGGCTTTGAACAAAGATTTTAGTAAACCCAAATCTAACTCACAGTCCTTGGTTAAATTTAAATAAATCATGATGAAGGTTGAGGAGATGCCTTGGGACTTTGATTAGAAGTCAAAATGGTAGATCGGATAGGATAACATGCAGATCACAGATAAACAACATTGTGACTAGTTTATCGCGTCATTTTTTCCCTATTTGAGAATGGCTATGTCACAATAGAAGATAGCAACATAGGAAAAAGCCTTGGAAATTGTGATGAGGCTGCACACATCACTTATTTAGGATACAAACCTAGGGGTACAATAGTTCCACTCACAATCAGCCAACCTACAACTAGAATTACAAAGTTTGAAGAAAGACAAGGAGACTAAACCTAACATGCACACAGAACTTTGGTGTTTGAAGTGCAAGGGCCACAGGCATGATAACGATCATTGTCTTGTGTTCATGAATTATATTACAAGGAGGGGCAATTCCTCTGAACCCAGAAGCTCCAGTAGGGCCAAGCACGAGGGTCATGCTATGGTGTGCCATTTGTCAAGTTACTAGGAAACATGTGATGGATAACTTCTACTTGCTTCAGAAGTTTGTTCAAACACCTCAGTAGTTGTTTTGTAATTTCTACAAATCTGTTGGTCACGATCAGTGCCATTATTAAATATATGAGCTGATGATGGAAATAACCCCTACTTACTATATGTAAGCAAAGACTCAGCCTCCAGATAAAGCTATTGGAGGAGCACACAAAGGTTTTCAGGAATGAGTAAGAGGACCTGGTAGAGGTCACGGTCAGATTATCTGCTACAACTACAGACAATTGGGGCACTTTGCACGAGATTACCAGAATCCTACACACCCGTCATGCCAATACTATAGACAGTTGGACCATACCATATAAGAATTCTTGGCTTTAATAGCTAATATGCAAGAGAAGAAAACACAACCTCAACATCCTACACAAAATTTACAAATGATGAGGGTTGAGCCTTGCAAGGAAGATCAAAGAGTTACTATTGTAATGAGAAGTGGAATGACGATTGACAGTGATAAAGGTAAACATCCTAAATAATATGGATGGGTCCGTCAAGCTCTAGAGAAATAATGCATCTTTGATCTGAATCATGCTAAGGAAACATTTATGGAATCCAAGAAGAGCTTTGATGAGGCCTCCACCTCAGGAAGCCAAGACAAGATGCAAGAAATTAGTGCACTAGTAGAGTTTGATCCTTCTATACTCACTACATTTTTGGAAACCTGTATGAATATGTTGTGCAATAGAAAGGCTATGAAAGGATTGCATGAATTAATAAATAAATCAATCAGTAACGAAAAGGCCCCTGATGAACATTGCATGGTAAAAAATATTGGTAAGCATAAGGCACAAACATGGCGACAGATGCGACTAACATCATAGATAGGTGATTATGAAATGGACCAGGTTATCTTGGATCTGGGGTCTGATACGAATTCTCTACTGAAATAGACATGGGAAAGGATGGGGAGGCCTGCACTATTGTGGTCTTTGATTTAGCTCAGGATGGAGAATCAACAAAACTTCATCCCCATGGGATGATTATATGGAGTAACAATTGATATTGACAGTGCAAGTGTGGTAGCGAACTTTGAAGTTATAGAAATTGTTGATGAAAATAATCCCTACCCTGCGCTCCTAGGAGTTGACTAGGCTATTGATATGAATGGAGTCATTAATTTGAAGAAAAGGACAATGCCATTTGAAAGAAAACCACTTCAGGTTATAATGTCATTGGATCCTGCAGAAGGAGTGCTCTATACTGAACTAGTCCACAACTATGAAGAAAGTGATGACGATCTTGATCAAATTTACAATATAATATCATGAGATCAGGACTAGATCAATCCAATGGCAGATGAACAGATTGCATGGGAATGGGAGAGTTCCTGCACCTCTGATTCAGACAAGGAATTAGAGCATTGGCAAAATTACTTACAAGAAGTTTCTACATTGCGATGCAATATGATGATGAAGTCACTATGCTATGTGTCATCGGAGGTAAGAAAGTTACTGTATTATGATGGTTTAACTAACATAGATGTTTTTTTAGATGACTTTGAGCATGAAGTCCTTGAGGACCATTGCTTTCAAGCATTGGAGTTGGCACTGTGCACTACGCCTGCACGATGGTCAGGTACGCATAAGGATAGTTTTGCTGGATGGAAAATGTTATGAAACTAGCTCAAGAAAAAGATAGAAAAGATAGATCCGCACCTTAGAATTCAAACTCTTTGAGGGGGCAACCTCCTTTACATTACATAAATGAAAAATTCTTGGATGATACAAATGAAAAAAACTCCTTTCTATATATAGGAGTCTAAGGAATCACAATATAACCCATTCGACCTAATAATAATAATATAAAGCCACAAAAATAACAATAGAGGGATTCTATGGGGCACAATAATAACAATATGGGGACAATAGGGGTACAATAATATTAATAAGGGGTACAACTACAATAGTAATGGGGTAATCACTAGTATTATAGGGACCCAACATGCCCCTCCCCTTCAAAAAAGTGCTTTCCTCAACGCTTGAGTAGTTCTGGATGCTTTTGTATAAAATTCTCATCCTCCCATGTGGAATCTTCAGTAGACAAGTTCCTCCACTTGATAAGATACTTTGAAATTGATCTATTTCGTAGTTGTCGAGTTCTTGTTTCTGTGACTGTTTCTGGTTCCAATATAATTTTTCCTTCCTCGTCAAGTTCTGGAAATATTGTTTTAAATGGAAGATTATCGCCTATAACCTTCTTTAAACATGAAACGTGGAAAAATAGGTGCAATCGAGAATCTGCAGGAAGATCTAATTTGTATGCCATAGTACCAATCTTTTGCAACACCTTGTATGGACCATAATACTTTGGTGATAATTTATTATCCTTCTTAGCTTGCTTGAGGGCCATTTGCTTATATGATTGTAGCCGTAGGAATACCCAATCACCTACATCAAAACTTCTTTTTCTACGATGTTGATCTACCTATTGTTTCATTCTATTCTGTGCCAACACGAGGTTATCCTTTAAGAGTTGGAGGACTTGTTGTTGATGTTCGATGTG